>JACEIK010002720.1:5745-180597 GCA_018107945.1 Datura stramonium | reverse complement strand
ATATATAGTTATGTCTTCAGTTAGGTGTAGTTGTAAACTCATATATAGTTATATTTTTAGTTGGGAGTAGTATTTAGCACCAAGTGGGTGAAGGTTCAACACACCCAGGTTCCCATAAGTATATGCCACCATAGGTTAATAGCCACATAGGCCTCAGTTTAGTGATCACACAACAATGCCTTTATACCTTGAAAAGGTATATTGGGTCATATCGATGAGGCGTATACATCGAACTCCACGTCTATCTCACATGGTTATATGCTAGTTAATAAACTCTCCCACAGTATAGTTACAGTCTTCAGTTTAGTCAGAGTTTTCATACCTCTGAATATGTGCATGACCCTAAAACTATTTTATCAGCATTTATAGTTTTTATAGATTTACATATTTCTTTTAGTTGTTATGCATTCAAATAGGGTCATTTCATGTCAGCTTAGTGGTAGAAGTGTGAGTGGTCTAGCTTGTTGAACAACCTTGAGACCTTCTCTAGACTCCCTGAGGTTCTCAGGGATTTGGCTCATTAGTGGTGTTAGCCCTTGTGCTTGAGGATGTCTTCCTCATGGAAGACATTTTCTATAAGAAATGCAATGATGTGAACATTAGAATATTCATTTAAATTTCAACTCTATAGCACAATATAGAGTAGGAAGGAAGAGAAACATTCTTATATGCCTGGTATCTTCTAAATTACAAATGTAGTACGCTTCACACTAATAAGTTAGAATCTACTAGACATGGCTTCATAGACTCACTAAGACACTTGAACCTAGTTCATTGATACTAATTTTTTCATGTCCGGGCCCAGAGCCTGGGCATGGCTGACAGTCAAAGCCACTGATGACCCGAGCAAACCATATAGTACGGTGTATAGCATGAGAATACATCTAAGATGAAGCGAAATATGGACAAACACATGCTAATAAAATCAAAGTACACAATTTGTAAAAGACTATCCAAATTTTACATCATCATGAATAGTAATCTATGAAACCTCTAACATAAGGAAAAAACTGTTTTACTGGGACAATGCATTCGACATACCACTAACTCAACATCTAAAAATTTGGAAATAACTAAGCCCAAAACAAGCGGGGCTTACCAATAGCTGGATGAAGTGTAATACTAGTGAGTAGCTCGATCATCGATATGAGTATCAAAATCTACATTATAAATCAATACAATGCACCTAGCTAACAAAATGTTAGTGTCGTAATGTTTGTAATACGGCTAAATGAAATATAACGTAACTGAAACAACATAAGAGAACAACAATGATATAGACATAGCACGAAGGAAAATAAAACCAATAAGTAAACCTTTTAAAAAAATTCATGTTTCCATCATAATTTTTTTAGATCATTGTGGAAGGTTCTTATTATAACCAACATAGACCAGCTTGTAAATATGGAGTCTTATCTTGGTCCGATTAGTTAAGTCATCTCATATCTTTATAGGGTATGAGACATACATATCATAGTTACTTGCAAGGATCAAAAGAGCCCGTGCCATAGGCATATAGGAGTCGCCCAAACCAACAGAAATGATCCATCATCCTACGTTCGCATATGTATCTCTAGGATGAAGCCTTCTTTGTTAATAGAACTACTCCGTTTCATTACATATCATTATTTATATAAAATTTTATATAGGCAATGTCATGACTCGAGTTCACACCTTGGACGCAACATAATACTTAGGACTGCAAGTGACCCCAAGAAAATCAATGGTAAGACATACTTCTACTAGTGTTGATCTGTTAAATATAATCATAGAAAAGGGGAAGTTGACAAAAGAAATACACTAATATTGAAAAATGAAAAAATTTGAAACCCAAGCCGAAATTATAATTACTATCTAAAAGACTTCTAATAATAAACTGATGAGTTTCTAGGACAAACCCTTAGCTAACTCCAATATCTGAAACTAAAAAAGAAAAATACTTGAAATGGAGCTCTGGCCCTCGGCAAATGAGGACTCACAACTAAAGCTACTGGAAATCACTAAGTGACTAGCTGAGATGCTAACGCTGGTTACCTGAGCCTATTTCATAAAACGATATAGCATAGAAGGTATGTGTAAGTACATTTAATGTACTGAGTATGAGAGAAGGAATCAAAACATGTATATGCTGAGTAATAGTAAGTTGCATTGTAATACTGTAAAAGTAGACTGAAATCTGAAGAAATTGAACTAAACTGAAAATCCTAACAGAACTGGACTGAACTGTACTATGTTGTGGGAGAAACTATAACCTACATGTAACCATGTGAGCTAAACGTGGAATTCGATGTAGACCCCCCATCAGAGAAGGCCCACTGTATTGTCAGGGTATGATGGTTGAACTGAGTGATGACTTTCTGGAGCCCATTCGGGCTAATAACCTACGGTGGCAACGTTGTTCCGGGAACCTGGGAACACTGAACCCTAACCCACTGGATGCTAAGTATTACTTCCATTGGAAATCCTAAATGTGTCTAACTATGTTGATAGATCAAAACTACTGTCCTAAGACTTAAGTCAGAACTTCTTATCTGGAAGTGTCTTGAGAGTCTAATGGATTGAATAAAAATCTAAGTTCTAAGACTTGTCAGATCTTCTTTATACGAAAGTGTCGGAAAGTATAAATAACAAAAATATTGCTCATAAGCTGATACTACTAAATATAATAAAATACTGATAAAGAGTCAAACTGATCATCTAACATTTCTAAAGAATGCAAAGTGTGTCCAAAGTCTGGGAATTTCTGACTTTAATTTAAATAATAAATGTTGAGGATTATACTCAATTAATATTCCGTGAACTAATATAGCATTTCAGACCATCTACTAAATCATACAAGAATAAACTACAGAATCACAATTCAAGAGACTATATCTCAGTTATAACATGGTACTATACATGAAAAATCAAAACATTGGGATGACAAGGAATTTCAGCAGCTAAAGAGAAAGCCCTAGGTTATGATTTTTGAAATTTCAGACTAGGGTTATTGAATAATCTCAAGATACAAAGGTGAGAGGAAACCCTTGTCGATGTCCCACATACCTGAAGGAGAATTCCTAAAGAAAATCCTTAAGAATATATGAAGATGATTAACGCCCTTGTTCATGCTGGAGAGACACCCCGCGCTGTTACGTTTTGTATCTGAGAGATTCAGTGAGAAATGAGGGATAAGAATCGACTAACTCCCCTTAATCCCTGATAATTCACCCCAAAATGACATAGTTTAAGGGTTAGGATCTTAGGTTTTTACAATAATGGCCAAGGAAACTGTTATAGAAATTCTTCCGATCAGGTGGTACGACTCAACCTACGAGTCATACCAGGATCATAAGATCCATAATGAAGTTCGTGGTTAGGCGCCCTGCTCAACACCATCCTCTGAAGGTTTTCCATGGAAGTCTACCATTATCCATGAGATCTTACTATCGGTCTTACTACAATTCATAGCTTCCTCAATGTCTTTTGAACATTTCTTTGAAATTCAAGTCATGACTTGATGGTACGACCCATATCAACCAACCGCGATTCATACCTTGGCTCGTGGTTTTTTTCCAAGAGTTTCTGACCTCTTCTCTAAACTTTTCCACGACTGGTCAGTATGATCCGTACAATGATGGTATGAATCATGACATGCAATAGAAGTTTCTTCTAACCACCTACATTATTTTCCCTTACATTCCTATTACGAGTCCTAGTATAACTTGTACCATTTTCCTACTAGTCATACTATGACTCATACTAAGATTTTTTACCCAATTTTCTGCATGGTCACATTTTAAGTCTTAAAGCTAGTCCCATAGGTTCCTGGGATATTACAGGAAACCAAGCGTATCATTATACATTATCATCATATAATAATCATAGATCATTATTATCATAAGACCTTGAGAATTCATAAATAATCATTTCATGATCATAGTTCATAAAATCGTTAAAACTTCTCTTTTTAGATGAATGTTCATAGAAAGTAAGATGGATGCTTCCCATAAGAGGACACATGGAAATCATGGATGATCTTGGGTGTTTTACAGGAAGAATGTGATCGAAATCAACTTGGAATAAGCAATTAAAGAAGGTTCGGAGCATTGACACACATATGTGAACATTTCTTGGCAAAACTATTTTGGGGCTTTGGGAGGCGCTCCGTGCCCGAGCCTAAACTTCAAACAAAAGAAAAGTTGTTAGGTAGGCGCTTTAGGAGGTGCTTTGCACGTTGGAAAAAACATCATATGAATAAAAAACATATCAGGCAGGTTCTATGGAAGGGGCGCCACGCTTGGGGTTCAAATCCAAATGAAAAAATTCATTACGCGAGTGCTATGGGAAGCGCGCGCGCTTGAGGCATTTCAACAGAAATTTTAATTTTTGTTCTCCTTTTCATATATGGGGTTTACTCTTTTTCATTCTCAAACATTGCTAATCAAGGATAATCAATAAGAATATCTAGGAACATCATGAAGTTTTGAAATCATTAATCATAGGAATATGTTCTTGATTTTACCCTAACAATTCAACAGCATGGGTTTTATGTGTAATTTTATGAAAAACATGATGTGGGAGTGATTCAAGGTTTTCCTGCACATGAAAGAGCCTTACATACCATTAAATGCTCCAACTACTAAAGAAGAATCCGATCTTGGGAGGAGAAAATGGCCACAAGGACTTTTCTTGAACCTTAGAGTTGAGTTCTTAATTCTGTCTAGATGAGAGAGTGGGAGTTTATGTCAAGACCATTAGAGGTTTATTGTTTTGGTTTTAGAATAACGTGGTAGCTATTTATCAAAACTTAGGAGGATTTTGGAGAGCTTCTAGGCTGTTGGTGTCGAGTAGGGATGCAGAAATTAAGAAAGTGGGCCTCAAATTACATTTTAAAAGATGTCGCTCCGTTAATTCGCCACTACTCAACGGTGCCTCAATAAAATGCCCATACCTCTTTATGCAAACTCTGGTTGATGAATGGTTGGATGTTTTAGAAACTAGATTGATAAATCTTTAACACCACGCGTAGAACATCTAAAAACACTTCATAGATTAAGAGATATGGTCATTTAAATTTGACCCCGATTCATAAATATCACATCCTCTTCATTCCTCTCTGTGTGCCTCTTCACCTTTCAATTTATAACCAACTCTAAAATTCCTTAGCATATCATAACTCATGATTTACTCCTTCCAATATTTACATTTCATCAAAATTTCTTCGGTTCATCTTTAATCTCATACATAGAATGGCTCAAACATAGGACAAAAACTATGAGGTATTACACATTAATACTCTGTTATGTTCCTTCCATTCAAGTCCCTTTTTCCACCAACAATTATATAATTTATTCAAGTTTATAGATAAAGTAACACATAATTAATCTACTCCTCTTATCTTAATCTTACATGAGTTATGATCATGTTTAAACAACAACACCCCTGTGCTATTCATGCATACCTTCCTACTGTATTCTAGGTGACACCCAACCAAATTCTATATGTGAAGGCCTATTCATGCTATCCCCCATAATCTTCATAAGGATATATGATTCATCAATCGAACTCTAACTCAAAGTAAACCATAACCTACCTCGACTCCATGTTTCCACGATAACACCTGTGGGACATTGTTCCTTCCCCTAAATCAAAAGAATTCATGATGGAGGATCAGGAGAAGATGGTGGAATCATGTTCTTAGAGGGATTGACCTCTCTATTCTTAGGTGAATTGTCTTATTTTTTCCCTGGATGTGTTTTTAGCATAAACTATCCTTAGAATAGGTGTTGAAACCTAAAATAAATTTAATTACGAAATTTTGGTTTGGGTCTTTCACTGTAGCGATCAGCAGTTCGTTGTAACAAACATGCTATAGTGATAAACTACCTACTAAGTTGAGGCTTTCCTAATCAAGCCCACTGAATTTTAGCTCTATTTTACTCAATAGTACTTAGCTTATAACTGTTACACCAAAAATAAAAATTTATACAGTTAAAATTTTAACTCTTACGCTTGTAGTGCCAAAGATTCGCAATGACCAGACAGGTTGTTACTTTAGATACCAATCAAACATTCATTCATCCTCGAACAACCCTGGATATTGTTGAAGCTAGTGTTCGTGCCATGTCAAAGTCTAAATTTAAATGAGGCCATACCTAAGGTAGATTTGGTCTACGTCTCATCTCGCCTACTTGATCACCTTTTGCCTGATATTTTCTTTTGAAGACCTTTGAAACTTTATGTTTGTAGAATACAAGAGTACACATTAATTCAAATCATTTCTTCCATATTATCCAAGCTTGGGGAGGAATTCCACTAATGCAGATTCTACTTTGATGATCTTTTATTAGAATTTCGGGGATAATTTCATCTTTATTAACCCTGGGCCTTTTTTACTACTCACATTGATTAATGATACGGGATATTATATGAATCTCGGAGGATGGGATTTTAAGCATCAGAGCATGCTGGTGAAACTATATCACTGGATAAAGGATGGACCGTTGTAGTAACGGAATTCTCACTGTAGAAGTCTCGTTGTAGTGAAGATCACCTAGTATACCCTAAAAGAGAAAAAGAGAGGTTACATTTTCATTGTACAAACTCAACTCCCGTTTCATTCAAATTTCCTCTCTACAACTCCCTTTTTCACTTTGATTTCTCAGGTCATTCTCACTCCTTATTTCTTATAATGTTTCATAGACTTTCTGTTACACCCCAAAAATTTTTTTGATGATTATTTGATGGTTATATGTCATATTAATGGAATTATGAGTCGTATGTTGTCCGTAGGTGAGGAGGGAAACATGTGCAAAGGGAAAAACGAAGAGTATGTGAAGTTTGTAAATAAGGGTCAACTTCAAATGGACATATCTCCAAATATATAATGATTCAGAGGTCCTATAGCCTATCAAATTAAAGATATTTGAGTCTAGTTTACAGTTAAAAAAACCTCTCGTCAATCCGAGTTTGTAGTAAAGAGTTATGCTCATTTGAAGACACACCGTTGGCTAGAAAGGCGACCATGCGCGCGGGCACCGAGACAGGCAGGCAGCAGGCGCGCGCGAGGGCACGTCGCACGGGCACTGCCCAGCTTGCCTATATGAAGTAATTTTGAGATAAAAAGCTCATTTCTACTCCGTTTCACCTCATTTGTTTTTTCAAAATTCGCAGAATTAAGAGCTCTATCCAATGGTGAAAAGATATCCCAGGTAAGAAACTTCACTCTTGTCTCTTTTGGGCTTTGAAAAGAGAACCTTGGAAGGAAGTCATGAATTGTTGTTTTCTTGTGGTTGATTGTGGTATTGCTGCATTTTTAAAGTATTCTAGGTAGAGGAAACGGTAGGAGTTTACTCCTACTTTAGATGATAACATATCCAAGAAATGGTAAGTAATTCCCTTTTTGATTTCTTTAAGTTTATGAGGTTATAACTTGGAGAATGTTGTTGTATTGTGTTGGTGTTTCTTTGTGTGTTTTTGTGGCATGTTTCTGCCCAATTTTTTTCCAGAACTTTGGTGAAGCGAAGTTGCTTCTTGTTGGATTTGTAAATTGTACATGGAAGGATCCTTAAGGAGTAAGCTTGAAAGGGAGATTTTCGGCACAATTAAGTCGCCGTTCCAAGGTATGTAAAGGCATCCCTATTCTTATTTTCAAAGCACGAAATCTTGTTGTTGATCGGGCCAATGTTCTTATGTTTTGTTTCTATTGAAGAATACATGATTATGCCCAAAGTATTAGAAATACTTCATAGAAGGCATGAAGAGTTAAATATGCTTGCGGTGAGCAGATGCGAAATGGAAGGCGTATTGTTTACGATTATGGTTGTAGTTATGTGTCAGTGCGAAGTCCCTCAACGGTGCCTAGTCCTTTATATTATTTCATGCATGTGATATCAAATGTGTTCAAAATTCTAGTTGCTATGTGAAATTTGTAAAAGGCAAGAAGACGACACGCAAATGAACTTAACGCTAGAAAACAACTTTAAGCTAAATAAGGGTAAATGAGAGCAACGAAATGAAAATTCCTACAATAGTTATCCACCCTCTTACGAACATGTTCTATGGTAGATAAGTCAAAGAGGATATTCATGATTTCTCTCCCTTTGTCTAGCCCCGGCTAGTTAGCGAGTTTTCGAACAAACCGGTACGTTGAACTTGAAAGATAGAACTCGAATGAGTAAATTATTGATATTCTATGAAAACATCTTTTTGGGCAGGTTATTAATGTTAGAAGGTTATATGAAAAAGTATATATTTACGCTTATTCCTACGTTCAAGTTACACGCTAGGAGTAACAAGAATTGTCTTTAAGAAGTACCGCCGTAAATTTACTATAACTCTTGATAACTATACGAACCTCTGAGAGTCGACAAGGAATTAAGTTAAATAAGTGATATAAATACGTTATGTGGTAATGATATAATGAGTATTAGGTGACCACCTTGTATAAATGTTTAGAGAGTTGAACGTTTGTAAAAAAGTAACTTAAGTTAAAGAGAAGCTCTACGCACTATACCTAAGCGTTTATGCTAAGTTATCGATTCTAAGTGTAGAAATTTTCAGCTTCCCATGACCGAAAAGGGTGATCCTAGGAGCTTCTAATCCATTTGTAATGATGTAAGCTTTAAGTAAGCTCCTCGGCTAATTACAAAGTTGTGAAATTCAATCCAGCGGCACCAGGAATTATTGTTATAAGTCTTTATTTGCCTATAAGGTAGAACTTGAAGTTGCTTATTAGTGTAAAGTTGAACAAATCCAAATCTCATATTCTTAAGTAATGTCTTCCAATCCCTAAGTTATGTTGAAGTGTATTATGCTAAGAAGTTTTCAAGAGATCAAATTTCGAGAATCATGCTAATATCTCGATCAAGTATTTGAAGTTGCGTACCGGCCTAAGAGCTTAAGTCTTTATATGTATTTCATTAAGAAGTCTTAATGTATATGATTTTCATATTATCACATACGGTTGAATTTTTTTCCCAGTTATATTCAAGTGATCTCTTTATGTTTAGCTCTTGTTGAGTTATCATTTGAATTCCTAAATTCAGTGATTCTCCCATGTACCAATGTTCCTAATATCTAAGTAAGTATAAGCACAAACTATTGAAATGATCGGTTAAGCTTAGAACTTCTAATCCTAGGAAGTCACACGGAGGTCACGTGACTAACTAAATACGAGTTTATCACACGTTATAAAGAAGTCTTATACGTTGTATGTGGCAATTGACTCTGTCAACTCTACATATATGTTAAGCGTATGACAATAACTTCAAGCTTCAAGTTATAAGTCCCATGTTTTCCTGCAAATAAGGCAAATGAATTGAGAACTGCATGTCCTCATCGACGTGATAACTTTGGCAATGAAGTTCCACTATATAGTTGTCGATACATGTAAGGAACCACCACAGTAGGTAGTATATATATGTAGTTCCCGGATATTGAGGATTGTATAGAAATAGGAATCTATGTGCTTCTACTCAAACGATACATTAAATTGGTAAGACTATCTATAGGACATTGCTTATAAGTCTTCTAAAATTCTTATGTTAGCTAAACCTCTGGTCCATGTCGAGTCACTAGGGTGACATGTTTGTATATAATTTGACAGCTTTACGTGATATATGTGCACATTTTCTAATTTTACATGGTATATGAGCTCACTTGTATTTATATGTTACGAAAGGGCCGATTCTGAGCACCCAGTTAAGCATTTGTCATTTCAATGCTAAATGTGTTAAATTGACTCGGTATAAGCTTTATCGGCTCCATTAACGATTATGATTGAGAATGTTTTATTTTACCCCGTGTGCACCGAGTGGAAGTATTTTTATTTTACCCAGTATTGCACTGGCCGGAGATATTTTTATTTTTAATATGGCACATCGAGTGGAGATCTTTTATTTTACCCGGTGTGGTACACGGTGGATATATTTTTATTTAACCCAATGTAGTACACCCCTTGGACCAATTTTATATATGGATTTATGGTTGTTTGGTATTTGGCATTACGGTTATAGTTTCTTTCTTGTGCATTTGTTAATTGCATTTTCATCTTATTATAGAGTTATTATCGGGTTTCGGTTTCTAGGATTCCCGAGGTTGTTACCATTCCTTATTCTGGTTCGGATTATCTTGAGTTCAGTTATGTTAAGTAAGTTGATATCAATTACGAGGTTTGCAGAGTTCAAGAGTTATATTTATCCTTTACATGTTTTGTACTAAGTAATTATAATAGGATTGTTATCTCATGCTTACAGTTTTAGCCTTACCTACCAGTGTTCGTGCGCGTCCCACTAGCAGGGACACTGCGTTCATTAAGCGGGTGCGGGTAGAGGTCGGGATTGCCATTTGTAGTAAGCGGTTTGTGAGATCAACGGATGGTTGGTATGGTCCTATCTTCACGGAACTAGGGCCTAGTTATTTATGCTAGTTTTTAGATACGGTTATGGGTAGGACCGGAGCCTTGTTCGGAGCCATCGGTCGGGTTTACTCTTTAGAGGCTTTGTGGACTTAGTGTGTACGGTGTTATTCGAGTTTGTGGCATCGTCGGCTTATTGTTGCTTGGTTTAGCACACTAATTGCCTTGGTTGCATTTCAATTGTTTACCCCGTATTGTTAAGACCTTGTGGGTCCAATTTATTCTTGATTGATTATTTTGGTGGCTGGATAGCCTAAGTGTTATAATTCTGAGATGTCTTATAGCCGGCTTCTCGATCAATCATGAATCGAGTGCCGATTGCCTACCTCGGTTTTTAGGCGTGACCCTTTCTTTTGACTATTTTCATTCTTAACAAGATTAGAATGATAGGAGATTGGGGTGTAGGTAGGTTTCATATACACTTGTGGAAGGATAGATTTCAATGTATGCTTGCTTTATTACGATCTCCAAGTTCTTTTTGGTCGACCTACGTATGCAAAATCTTCAAAATTTCCATGGAGGCTTTGCATCTGAATTGAGGTGGAGTTACATGATAGGGGTCTTAAAGATTTTCGAGCCCTTAATGATAGATTTGGGGTGTTAGATCAACATAAAATGAATTGTAGGTGTTATACATGTCAATCCCTTTGCACAATTTGTGCTACAATCTAAAAATATTATGGCCAAAAATTAAAATTTCCACTATTAGGGGTCGGGGATGCTATGAAAGATGACCTCCACTATGGTAGAACTCTTCTCCTACCAGCTCTGGTGGATCATCATCACAGGACCCTTTCCCCATAAGCGACATCACTTTGCAACCAAGGGTTCTTAGGCGGGAATATGACTAATTTGTGCTAAGTTCTATGGTTTTACGCTTATCCTTTTATTGTCCTACCATTGAATATATAATCAATATAACTATTTTTAGGATTATTCTTAACATGGACAAAATGGTGACACCTCTGCTTACATAGGTTCGTCAATGACCAATACAAGCGGAGATTCATTGGATAAAGGTCAAAGGCCTTATACATGAGTGGGGTCTCTTGTGGACCCACGTGAATGAAGGGCGTTAAAGTTCTTTGCCCTAGTGTACGATATAGAGGTGGGTCCAATTGGTGAAATATTCTTGCTCGTGCAACGAAACTCTACAGTGAGGAGTTTTATGTTATACTCCCTACGTAGATTGGTCGAACTCGTGTATTTAGGTTGGAGTGAGACCTTCGGTATTGAATGCTGACTATAGTTAATGAGCTTTTGGGTTTACCCACAATCAACGAGTGAGCTCTAAACTAAGAATATAGACAATAATAGGTGGTGGATAACACCTTGGTGTGGGAGGACAAGATAGACAGGATCACCTAAGTTAATAGCCGGATAGGGATTAAGAGTATGCACTTCGCTGGAGGCTTCATGGGTGGTGAACGTAACATCTAGAAGAGGAATCTCCCTTATGTTAATATTAGCGATGTGACCTACTGCCCGGCTTTGGTGGTGGAATGTATTACGGACTAGTCATCGGTCAATGTGAGGCACAAGTGGTGGAGGAGCGGAGATACTTTCTTGCTCAAAGTGGGAAGAGTCGCCATTTTCCTCTCTCATTACTACTTTGTGAGCAAGTAAGGGTTCCCGGGGAAGCTAAGGGATCGCTAGATTATGACATACCCTTTGACCAGTTGAGTATATGAAGGGTGCATGGCGTAGAGCAAAAAGAATAGAAATATTGACTTTCGAGCAGAGGCGGTGATTACTAGGGAGGTAGTTGAGCTAGGACTAGCCCTTCCCGGCCTTCGATTCCTTTTAATAATATGGAGGCGGATATGAGCGCCATGAGAGAGTTGTTGAGGATTTTCCCAGAAGACCTCTTGATGAGGCCACATCATCAATTGCTACTATTAGTAGCGATGCTTTATAAGCCACCTTTGAGTCCACGACCCGAGGCCACATCAAGCTCCAATTAGACTTTGAGGCGGAGAAGAAGAAGAGCCATTTGCGGGATAAGTTGTTGCTTTATTTGGATGTATAAGGGGATAAAATCTCCTAAGACCTTGCTCACTATTTGAGACTCTTGAACGTGTACAAAAAGGATGCCCAGTAGTTCTTCTTTTTACACGGGCTAGGCAGCGGAAATATTGGTGGCTTAGACTTTTGATGGTGATGTAGGCTAGCTAGATGGTGGCATGTGCACCTTCCTTCCCCTTTTCGCCCTTTCATTTATCTTGGTTTTATTTTTTTCCTTATGCGAATTTGGTCTCATACACATCCTATGTTCTACATGCTTTGGATAAACTTGTTTGGCTGGATAATTTCTATCTTTGTTTTTGGATGTGCGGTTGTTCGTTGGTAGCCTTGAAAGACAATGGACTTGTTTTGGCCGATACTATCTATGTCAAATAAATGTTTCATACACTTATATCTTCATAAATTCGATGAAATTTTGAAGTCCCTAAAGCGGGGGATAGGATTACGTCACAATGCATATGCCTTTCTGACGGTCTTATCGGCTGCGGGGATGCGCTAAGGCTACTCAAGCCTCGTGGAGCGAGACCTCGAATGTAGGACATGTGAACAATAGTAGCCACACATTCGGGGGAGTAGGCTCACTATGGAGAAGAACCATTCATTGCAGCGATAATCACTACGCAAATTGGTGTTACACCGGTACTTCTCATATTACTAGGCCTATACCACGTTCATTATTATTTAAATAACACGACTTTCAATCAACAACCTATGAGATCTCATTCCCGTATCCCAGATATCAATTGGACTTGTTGATATACAAATTGGAAATTCTCCAGGAATACCAATTGAACCTAACTCAGTTGAATAATAAACTAGAATAGCATGATAGGAATAAATGAAAGGTAGCTTCTAGAGGATTTAATTTGGATGTCTACATCCAATCCGCATGACTCTAATAGACATTATTTTTGTAGTTGTGAGGCCAGATAACCTACAGGCTTTGATACCAACTTGACATGACCCAATATGCCGGATCGTGCGGGCACCTACTTGTCACTAGTCCGATAGGAGAACCCCTTACATTCCATATCGTTTAAAATACCATTTACTCAAGATAACGTAATCATGAAAAAATTACAAAATTAAGTTAAACCAACCCACAATTACAATCTTTAAACCATACTTCAAAGAACCTAGTCTAGGCATGTACAAGAGCTTTTGATCAGAGTAATGACCAAAAATAAAAGAAACAACTGTGAGGGAAAGGAATACAAAAGTTGATGTTGAATCTGATCCTTCAACCATGAAACTCCAACAACATGTAACAACCTACACACCTTGCAAGGGTGTAGCAAGAGTAGTATCAATACACCATATGTACTGCTAAGAATCATAGGCGGAAACTAAGATGAGTTCATGCACCACAATATAAAATGAACACATCAACAATAAACCCATGGTATAACTTAAGCCCTTTATTCACATCCTACCATATTTCCTCACTTGATTCATAGAAATTAAAATTATCCTTACTATTTTAAAGTAGTCTCTACCTATAAGCCCTAGACATTCATTTTTCTTTGCATATAGTTACAAGGATTTTCCAACACAACTACTAAGTATCCAAAAACATCATAAGTACATATTCCTATTGTCATGCACCAAAAGTGGGGTAGGGCGCAGCGCACTCGATTCATGATTGATCGAGAAGCCGGCTATATAGCATCTATAAATGTAACACTAAGGCTAACCAAGCTTTTGCCACAACCATCGAGTTAAATATTGGACCCATATTGTCTCAATAATAATGAATATACAACCTAAAAAAGATTTGAAAAGAAGGCTACAATAAAGCTAAACAAAGCAATGAAAAACCAACACACCTACACAACCAAAACTACTATACAAACTAGTCCACATCGGCCTCTCACGAGTAAATAAATTGAAATGTACGAGATAGGGCCCCGACACACCCATGTTGTACACAAAACTCAAAATAGTCAAAACTAGGACATGTCTCCTAGAAGAGAGGAGCATACCTCTATTACATTGAAATTTGGCTCCCTACGTACTGTACAGCCTTACAATTACGGGAGGGGTCCCGGAATGGAGGACTTCGGTGCAAATAAAATCTACTAGTATGTAAAAATTTTGAAAACTATAAACATATAACATAACAATGATAACTGATCTAGAAATAAGAAATAGCAACAACCGAAATCGAAAAGGCAAAACTTGACAACCTAATATTGAAGTTTAAATGCAATCATCTAATGCACAAAAAAAACTATAACGAAATGTCGGTAGCGGTGACCATAAAATCCATATATAAAATTCATCCGGCCCAGTGTACCACACTAGGGTAAAAATAAAAATATGCCTCCGACGATGTACCACTAGGGTAAAAATAAAAATATGCCTCGGCCCGAGTGTACCACCTGCCAGCGGTAAAATTCGTCAGCTGGTGTACCACCTTTGGAGTAAGACCATTAAATCAAAATCATAATCATTAATGGGTAGATATGGCTTATACTAGGGTCAATTTAGTATGTATAACATAGAAACAATTAATACTAAATTTGTGGCTAATCACGGAGTCTCCTTCGTAATGTATATTGCGAGTGAGAACATATAACATGTAAAGCTATAAAATAGCACTTAAATGCATGTATTCAAATCTTGTATAAATTATAAAGGCGTAGATGACCTAAGAGCTTCAACGAAGATTTATAAATCTTGTTCAAAGGGATATTAGTGCTCGAGTCTTTCTAGCTTGTTGTTCGGCTTGATGAAAAGAGTTATAAGGAAATCTCCCCTTGGCACGAATGTTCACCAACGCACACATAAGATAAAGGATAACCATAAAAGGAAATCCCTAATTCAATAAGCTCATTTACTCTTAATAGCTTGCGCGTCTTTGCGACTTAAAATCATTTTACAAACGTCATCATCTTGGCTCTTTAACCAATTATAGTTAGCAACGAGAACTTTAAACACATTTAACATCAGCCCTATATATATAACATACAGCAAGGACTAGCTAACAATGTCCACGCTGAGGGGTCTTCAACTCGATGTACAAGTACGACAACAGTAAACATGATATCCCACTTTAAATACCTCACTCGGGCTAGACATAATATCAACACTTAAGCTGAACCAAACATGACCCTTTGAGTGCTTAAATGAAGCTTAACATAGTGCCTCAAGAATTGTAAAGGGTTACTTGCTCATTCAATTCACAATGCACGAATCATTCTTAAAAGAACGATGGACGGGCGCCTTACATACCTTACTCCAATGAACTTTTCTTTAGTCGATTTCCTATATCAATGATTAGCCTTCAACCTCCCTAATCCAGTGTTTTATAGTCCAACAACAAACTTAATCTATGGCACAAAATGAAGCCCATTATAACTAACCAAAAGGCGAGTCACAATAGCAACAACAACACACGGCAACATCAACAACATTTAACCATTTTTCAATTGGTTTGACTAACTTTTCGGGAGAAACAAGGAAATTTTACCTTATTTCTTCTATGGCAATTCTTCCCCTCAATATAGTATAATTATAGAAAAGAAACAACCAAAAACCATAAAGAAAATGAGAAAACTCAGCTCACAAATAGTCCATCAACAACTGTAGCTTCAATATCCGATTTTCGCTTTGCAATTTCAAAGGTTTAAAGGAAAAATCTTACCTTTCCTCTTGGTTTCAATGCCTACTCAGTGGATATGTAGGCAGTACAAAAAATTTGAAACACGGGAAAAACACCTTCAAAACCTTGCCAAAATGAGCTCCTAAAACGATTGCCTAGAACACTTGGCAAAGTATTCTCCACTTGTCTTGTGATTTGCTTGAGCTTTACTTGATGTTCCTCCTTGATTTTCTTTGTTCTATTCTTCGGAATTGAGAGAAATGAAATCCTTAAGCTGGTTGATTTAGATTTAGATAAAAATGTTTTCTACAACTGAAAAATTATATTTTAAGTAAATAGGGCGGTGGAGGCGCTAGGGCATCATGCCGCGTTGCCACTCCAGTGCTTCGGTAAAAATGCCCATAAATTCTTACTCTAAACTCTAATTGACAAGCGGTTTGATATTCTGAAAACTAGATTCAAAGAATTTCAATTTGATAGGTCATGGGGCTTTTAATTTATTATATATTGGGAGATATGATTGTTTAAAATTTACCTTTACTTATGAACTTCACATACTCTTTGCTTTTCCGTTCGTACCTATTTCCATGTCCTCTTCATCAATATACAACTTGTACTTCCCTTAACCTAGAATAGGAATATCAAATAATCACCAAGTTTTTGGGGGAGATCCTTCTCCCCCTTAGGAACATTCATCCTTGAATGGAAATTATTTTCTTAATATGCTTCAAAATAGTACTCGGTAACCCAGGTATCAAACGAACACCTTAATATCACGTCGACATCGCAAATAGGTGAGGATACTTATTCTTTATTTCCTCCTCAGCCTCCTAAGCTATTTCCTAGATGT
Organism: Datura stramonium; assembly: GCA_018107945.1. Classification (NCBI taxonomy): domain Eukaryota; kingdom Viridiplantae; phylum Streptophyta; class Magnoliopsida; order Solanales; family Solanaceae; genus Datura; species Datura stramonium. Next base: position 163,719 of record JACEIK010002720.1, on the reverse strand, counting down.
TGTTATGCTCCTAATACTTCAACCGGTGACTTCTTTGGTACGAAGTTTCCCGACTTCTTTAGTCAAGAATAGCAGCGGAGCGCTCGTTCTCCTCGAAATTTTGACATCATCAACATGCATAACCTGCAGATTTGGGTCTCCTATACATACACAATATCGATTCATGAATAATGGTGGTGACGCTAGTTACATTTGGTAACTCCAACTTATAGGCTACATTGCCTATCCTGCGAATAACTCTGTAAGGCCCAATATATCTAGGGCTCAGCTTTCCCTTTCGGCCAAATTGCATGACACCTTTCATATGCAACACTAAAAGACCCGTTCATCAATAGAAAACTTCGATTGCTTGATGGCATACATCTACATGAGACTTAACATACGCTCTAGGCCATCACGAATTGATCTCTGTAAGTTTCACCTTGTCAATAGCTTGCTACACTAAGTCTAGTCCCAATAACTCCTACCTCCCGAAAAGTTCAAATCACTCCTTTGAAACCTACATTTTGCCTATAAAGCTTCGTATGGGGCCATCGAATACTCGTCTGAGTAGCTATTATTATAGGAAAACTCAATCCAGGAAACATGATCATCCCGGCTTTCGCCAAAATCTAGAACTCGGAACGCAACATATCTTCAAGCGTCGAATGATGCATTTCAGCACATTTGTAATTCTAAGGATGAAATGCAGTGCGAAACACCTTAGTGCTTGGTGTTGTAGAAAGACATCCGAGCTCTTTGTGAGCGAGCACCTCTATCAAAAATAATGGATGAGGGTGCCATATAGGCAAACTATCTCCCGTATATAAAACCTAGCATAATCTACGCAACATATGTAATTCTTCTTAAGTGGTGATTTAGCCAATATCAGCTTATTACCCAAATAGGATCATGCTTCTTTGCTCGTTTGTGGCAATCACGTAATAAAATCATATTAATCACCTCCCATTTCAGGCTAGAATTTCCTATATCCTGCATCAAACCTCCATGCCTATAGTGCTCAACCTTCACCCTGCTTGGCAATTAGGACGAGTCACGAAACACGTGATGTCTTTTTTCATGCCATTCCACCAATAGGCGCATAGGTCATGATACATCTTCATGGCACCTAGGTGTACTGAATATGGAGAGTAACAAGCTTCATTTATAATTTGTTCCCATAGCTCACCCATATTAGGTACACATAGACGACCCTACTATCTAAGAACTCCATCGGGTCCACAATCAAATAGGCTCACATAGTTGTAATTTTTGTGTCTCTCGGTAAGACTAACTCTACATCATCCATATTGTCGTTGCTTAACTTCTACTACCAAGGATGATTCTTACGTGTTTTTTTACAATAACACCCCATCTTCGGCATCCAAATAATCGAATTTCTAAGTCGGCCAGTTGCTAGAGTCTTCTTCATTTCAATTATGTAAAGCTAAATATAACTCAGAAGCTACCTATAGACTTGCGACTTTAGCATATGGCTAATATTTTCTTGCTCGGATGATACGAATCACTAGTCATAATAATCTTTGCATAATTCTAACCACCTTCTACGCGTAAATTCAACTCCTTTTCTTTGGAAACAGAGTCTTGGAGGCTCTTATGATATGTAAAGATATGAACATGTACCCCGTATAAGTAGTGGCGCCAAATATTCAATGCAAATACCACTGCAACCAACTTAAGATCATGGGTAGGATAATTTTGCTCATGCTTCCTCAACTATCTAGAGGCATAAGAAATAACCTTGCCTTGTTGCATCAGAATACAACCTAGTCCAACTCTCGAGAAGCATCACAATAGACGCTTTCGACACCCTCTAGAGGGTGTCTTGGGCGAGAATTCGGCCCTATTCCTTCAACTCCTAGAAAACTTCGCTCATATGCCTCTATCCACTTTGAAACTTAGGCCCTTTTATGAGTCAACTTTGTCAAATAAGCGTCTGAACAGTAAGAAACCTTCCACAAATCGGCGATATTAACCCGCTAACTTGAAAGTTGAGAATCTCTATAGGATTCAAGTGCGGAACAACTCTTTCTTGCCTCTATCTTACGAATATCCCACTCTTGTACCTTGTTGTAATTACATGACCCCGAATGCCACAAATGTTAGCCAAAATTCACCTTTATAAATTTAGCAATACCTTTTGCTCTTGGAGGGTACATCAACACAGCTCTCGGGTGATACGCATGCTCGAGTCTACGATCATGAATAAATTAGGATGTCATCGACAAAGACAATCACAAATACCTACAAGCATTATAAACAGTTTAGAAACTTCCAAGAAAAATAAAATCCTTTAAAACTTGAAAAAGTTAATACAACTCTTAGAACAAATATCCAAACATAATTTTTAAAAGTACAATGAAGAACTTCTCCTTAACTTGAGTCACTATCTCAAAATATTCCAATTCTAATTATTTCTTACGGAGTTAACACTTTCTTGACCTTTCATTAGCTTAACACAGCGAAGATAAACAGCTTTATTTATAACTCTTTTGCTAAACGTCTTTAGAATAAGGTAAATCTTGCTATCTATTTGCCTAATTCATTAACAATTGTAACACTTATCGTCAAATTTAACAACCTTTATCTCTACTTATTATTCATCTTAAATTCTTTTCAAAAGCAGGATTCACATCATTTTCTACTAATTATTTACTCGAGTGTTCACTATTCCACCAATTGCTTGTACTCAATACCTTCTTACCTAATTTCCAACCTTGTCTCTTCGCTTCGTCTTACTCGTATTTTAACTTCGCTCAAAGGTTCTTGATATCAACTACGGAGCCGAGAAGGCTTATACCTCACATATTACCTTTAAGGGTTTAACATTTACTCTTATCTCTCCTTTGCTACTAGCGCCTCAACTTTTACACTTTGGTTAATTTCCATACACATCTACAACTTTCAAAAAACATGCAATGTGTCTACTTAAAGCCTACAATTCTCAGGAGGTTTAGATAACTCAAGACCTCTAATAAACATATAGAGACTTTCTAAAGGCAATCCTTGCCGCTTTAGCGCGTAATTTGAAGGTAATCATAAACATATATATATATATTATGATTTTCTTCTTTATGTTAATCATCAAGGAGATATTACATAACCTTCCAATAAGATGGTCAGTAGAAATAATAGTTTAACCATTCGGGTTCTATCTTCTAAGTTTAACATTATCGGTTAATTAAGAAACGTATTAATTAGTCTCTTAACTTAAGGGAGGATTCGAGGGAAGCTTCTCATGGCCCTAGGAACCTTAAAACATGAATATAAGAGGGTAGGTAAGCTGTTTAGGAAATTCAATTTTGTTACCCTCGTTAAACCTTATTGTGTTAAAACTGATTTCAACTATTAGGTTTGCTTGCACTTGTCGTGTATTGCCATATTTTCAATTTACTTAGCATCCATAATGTGAAACAAATTTGAAACCACAAACACATAATATAATGTAAAGGACCGGATCACGGTGCTTACCTTGGGACTTCAGAATCAATTTATAACTATGACCATAATCGAATGCAATTGCCCTCTCCGCTTTACAGTCATGTGTTCCAACTCTTTAGAAAATACACAACTTAATACCAAGTAATTCTAAAAGCGGAAGACATAATATGCTACTACGAAGCTCATGTACGGCGGAATGTCGAGATCCTCGGCATGAATTCGGGCTTTAAAATCAAGAGACAAGAGCGCCTTGCATACCTTTTTTTTACGCGAGCATTCTTATGTCGTTTCTTTCTTTCAACAATAAGAACTTTAGCCCCTTAAATTACTTAAGTTTATCACCCATTGACAAAAATTTGTTTCAAGCCAACTTATCCACGACCAAATTTTCACATCAATAGGCGAGTCTACAAAAAAATAAGGCAACACTTAGCATTTCTTATTTCAACTTGTTTCTAAAACTTTGGGGGAAAATAGAGGAAGGAAATTGCCTCACTTTTCTCATGAAAAACTCCCACAAATATAGAGTATATTATCAGCAAAAATTTCTTTATTCCAACCTTCAAAAATGAGCGAGAACTTCAACAACAACATACAACCAACGGCAGCCCAACGCAACCTCCAATTTCTAGTTTTAGCTAGGATTTTTAGGAAAGTTAAGCAATTAGAAACGCACACCCAGCATGACAATATTTTTGTATATAATAGGAGTATTTTCCTCCAAATCACTTCCCAACAAAGCGGCCAGTCTTGCTTCACAAAAGCCATAAAAATAACTGACACAATAACTACAACAAGTAAACATACAAACCGCAACTTTCTTCTAGTTTTCCTTCAAAAATTCATACACTTATTAGAGATTTCAAAAGAGGGAAGTGAATTACTATTTCTTATGAAAAATTCCAACTAAGATGGAGTATAACATTAGCTCAAAATACTCCCCAAGCACGCGGCAACAACCTTTGCCAAAGCGAAGCTACAAGGCAACAACAACTTCACCACAATGTGTTGCCTTCACTTCCATCAACTTTGCTTGAGTTTTGATGGTGTTTTCTTCGAGGATTTCCTCACGGGTTTCTAAGTCTTTGAAATCTTTGGAAAGAGAGGATTTAGGAGGGTAAGCAAGCACCTCCAGAGCACGGAATATTTGAAAATGATTTCATAACCGAAAACTTAAAATATAAAGGTGTTGAGCGGTGGCCGTTTTTAGGGCGGTGGCCATGTCAGTGCAGATAGTGCTAACATAAAATATGAAAAACTATCACAAAGAACCAATAGCATCGGCGACGAGACCGGCTAATTGCGAAGGGAGTGCGCAAACCGCGGTGCCTCGCCGGTGTATAGCGAAGTCTAAGTACCAATTGCCTTCCATTGACAAGGCGGCAGAGTCGTCGTCTTGTTCGCAAACCTCCCAGATGCAACACGGGATCCAAGTAGTGGCTGGGAAGCCAACTACTTATTGGACCGATGTTCCATCAGCATTTTCAGTTGGCGAATCAACGGTGTTGTCGTCCCCAAATCATCTCCAAACATTTCAATGGCACCCATTCATAAACACCCACACACATTTCGGTGAATCATCAGCTTCATACATAAAAAGGGATTAAATGATGATTTACCCTTAGATAGCTTCACCCAATCTATCTTCGGAAAAGCATGACATTTCAATCCTAGTGGGTTACTTAGACTTCACCCCATTAAAATTCACACAAATAGCACACCTATCCCACATCCATATCAACCTTACACTTCTATTCCCCAAACATTTCAACAAATGGAGAATCAACCATGAAACTAATGGGAAGGAAACGTAGTAAAAGGGAAGGGAAAGGCATGTTCAAGCCTCATAAAAGAATGAAATATATGTTCCATTGATGCGAACATAAAAGAGACAAGGATACATTACCACCTTTGTAGGAAAGAATGTTGCAAGAAGAGCTTATGGGAGCTTAGCACTTTCAACAATGGCGGCTTGAGAGGTTGTGTAGTAGAGAAAGAGAATGTGAGTGTAGTGAGGATGTTAGTGAAGGAAGGGAGAGGTTTTATAGGTGGGAAGGTGAGAATGCGGTAGGTTGAGGAGGAAAGTAGAGGTAGTAACGGTGAGTTAATGTGTTGGTGGAAGTGGAAGGGTGGGAAAGAGGAAATATATAGGAAGTGGAAAGGTTAGGTATTAAGAAGACAAAAAGAGTATGGACAAATGAGAAAAAGAGGAATTTTAGGGAATATTGTGCAGAATAGACAGCTCAACCAAGTATTTAGGGTTAGGTGGGTCCATATTTAATTTAAATTCTAAACCAAAATCGTACCTTGACCGGCGTTGCATCGGCGGTTCTCCGAATTAGAGACGACGGTCCACAGTTCTTTTTACACTTGAAATAATTCCCAATTCACTTTGTATCTCTACACCTTTATTATTGTGGAGAAGTAGTTCACGGACTCGATCGGTGATTTCTTAGGTGAGTGGCCGAATGGGTCCCCAACGCTTTAGGTGATCTTTGTTGTATCGGCGATGTACCATTGGTACACGTTCTTGCATCGATGATTCACCGTATTTTCTACGGTCAAATGCTCAAACTCCCGGCCTTACGCATGCCGTGACCTGAGGCGGTGATTCGCGCTTACGGATCGGCAGTCGTCAGTCCAGAACGGTTCTCGCGTTGTTGTGGTTCTTTCCCTCTTTTCTCCTCACATCGTTGATCCTACAAAAACAAAAACAGAGAAGACATAAAATAAATCACATAAAACACTTGGGTTTCCTCCCAAGAAGTGCCTTAGTTAACGTTGTGGCACGATATAGCTCTCGTTTAACAATTCTTCTTCGATGAATCATCCTTCAACTCTATCTTCTCCATCTCACTTCCACTATCCTCATCCTCTTTCTACAACACCCCGATCACCTTTCAATCGGTAGGGGTTTAGCTAATGGACACACCTTGAGGTGACTTCTTCACATCAAATGCGGAACTTGAGCTCCACACTAGCTCCATCGGCCACAACTCTCCTGTAGCGAGCAATGGTCTGCCCAGATAATAGGTATCTCCTCATCCATTTCACAATTGAGAACTATGAAATCAGGCGGTCGAATGAATTTATCCACCCTTACCAACACTCTTCTAACACCCCCATAGGTTTTTAATGGAACAATCCACCATGAGCAATACTCGTAGACGTAGGCTTTGTCTTCCAAGTCCCAACTTCTTAAAATTATTAGGGGCATTAGAGGTATGCGGCACCAGATAGGAATAGAGCTTTTTGAACATAGATATCCCAATTTTTCAGCAGTTGTGAAAGCTCGAGGATCTTTCCACTTGGGGGAAAGATTTTCACCATCATAGCACTACAATGGTGGAGTCGTCTCTGCCACTTATATCAACCACCTTCTTCTTTTCTAGCAACTCTTTCATGAATTTATATCTAGCATTTGGAGAATAACATCCACCAACATTATATTATTGGAAAACTTGTTGAACATTTCAATAGAATTTTACGAGCCGATTGTCCTTTTTTGGCCAGATTTGTTGATAACGGGGTGGAGATCTTGATTAAACCTTCTCATCTTTTGGGGCCTTCATGCCCACCTCATTTTGTCACGCCCCGCCTTGGGGGTATGGTAGCTTTCACACAGTGCCCTAGAAGGACTGAACTTCTACTTAGCGGGTGGGCCTAGGCACATGCGGGTGCACGGCTAGCTCTATCTCGAGGTTACGGAAACAAAGAGGGCTATCTCTTGTTGTAAACACGGCCTACGGCCATCTGGGCCTATAGCCCTTTGTACTTGTAATAGCAGCTAACCGAAAACATACTCAATCGAGGAACCTGTGCGGGCGACAAAGTCACCATCTTTGTCTAGTCATCGAGACTCAACAAAGGAATGCGCTACTTGGCCAAGCGAGTCACCACCTCTTTGTCAAACTATGGCCCCACCACGGCCAACATAAATAGAAATACTAAGCAACTATAGGCGACTTCGGCCTCACGTAGGCTCAGCGACCACAGGGATATAATAAATATAATCCTACAAGCCTCTATGAGTAATAATAAAAGGATCGGGACGGGGCCCCGACCTACCCATGTTTGTACAACAAAAGGAAAGAGCTACACCTCTTGAAATCGGACTCACAGTGACGGGAGTGATGACTCAATATTTGGGCGGAATCACGGTGCCTCCCTCGTCTATGAGTACCTACGAGCCAAGTAATGCGGCCTTGGGCGTCGGTGCGCGGCCCAGTGCGAGTATGCCAAAAACAGCGAAATAAGCCTGGCGAAAACAGCGGAATATAGATAACATAACTAGAAATATCTTGAATAGCAAGAATAGCGAATGCGAGGAAGGTTTGGTATAAAGTAGTCTTGCTTTTTGTGCGATAAAGCCCAGGATGTGTACTTTTTGTAAGACGCGACCGCACAACTGTCTGGTAAATTTAGTATATAGCACATAAATAGATATACAAGTAGCAAGCAAGAGCCAATACCAACCCCATCAGCCGGATGGCACCAAGCAAACAAACAATCTATATACCCCTACCGGGTTCAAAACCGACCAAAAATAAATACTCCACTCATCTGCTCACTCCGGAGCTCCTCTACGAAGCCCCACAGGTCTCAGGCTGGACACTTGGCCTCCAGAAATATAAGTAGTGTCTCGGTCAGAAGGACTCTCATGCAGTGTGCGCAACGGATAGGGTCGATTCCCGGAACTCTCAAGGGCTACCTCAAGCAGAGAGTGTGCACTCCTGAGACAAGTCAACGGGAGACAGCGCCAAGCTGATCGGCTACTATGGGAAAGCTTCATCCCATCTTCGTCCAGAGCTGGGGACGGCATGCCACCTCGGGTGACGTAAAGCCCACCCGCTCGGTGGGCGGCCGTGATTGCAACCCGGGGGCGGCGAGGACGCTCATTAAGGGGCCCTCACGCCACATCGAGTCTCGACAAACAAATACCGCATATAAATAAACGAAGCATGTATAAGCGAAAAGGCTATACGAAATACGATTTCTTATTCGATCTCTTTCTGTATTATCTTGATTCTTTAATTATATTGATTGAAATATTTCTTTAGCGATGGCTAATGCGTAGCCAAGATACTATAAATGCAAGATGGCTAATCGTAGCCAATATCGTCTGTCGAATGGCTAGTACGTAGCCCTTAAAGCATCTGTCTATACGTTTAACTGCTAACTTTTATTACGAAAAATGTTGTTTCTTTTTTATTCTACAACATGCTTGCTAATCATACAATAGGCTATGCGAATCTAGAATCTTTAACTGGCGCCCTTTGGCGCATGCTTTTATCTTTCGGACCAGAATACAATACGGCACAAGCCGAGGATCTACTAAACACTCCATTACTCAACATTCGGCTCAGGGAATTCAATTACGGAGTTTACTATGACTATACGACTAAAACCTCTAACTACTTGAGAAGAGCGCACACATACCATAACCTCGAGTTATCCGTGTCGAACGAGGCTCGAGTCGGTACTCCGGCTATTTTTCCCCAGCGAATTCATATACACATCAATTAGTACTAAATACAACACTAATGACGAAGGACTGACATCACTTTTCGATATATTTATAGCCTAAACTTAGGCTTATTGAAAAACGGTCGAAAACTTGCTATTTTTCAGAAGTCCAGAAGGGAGAAGTATTCCCTTCACAGCTAGGAGCACATTGACACTAGTTTGGAGCAATTCTACTTACCTTGGTCGGGTGGGCTCGACGGTTGTCGGCGTATTTCGCGAAACAAATGTTAGGAATGCTCCTATTTGCTAAATACCTCGGTAGGTTGGTGGGTTTGGACTATGTTTAGCAGTGTGTCAGCGATATAATATATCTATTGCGTGCTTCCACATTTTCTCGCGACTCTCTGGAAATTTCTAAATGATTTATCATTAAAGCAGTGGGGGCTTTATATACTCGTGTTTGGTCAAGGACAACGTGTCACGGAGCCCGAGCTCCACCTCAAGTGACACGTTGCTATCACGGAGGAGCTTATATATAATTGGGACCCATAAGTCGCATTCTGGAATGCGATTTATAAATCCGCATTTTTGCCTTGCGACGCGCCGACTTAGCTTGTCCGATCTTTCCCGGGCCTTTTCTAGCATATGGCATTAAATACACACTTAACCAACGAATAGGCCATCTATGGTTCGGGAATCTACGGGGTGTAACATTTCTCCCCCTTAGAACTTTCATTCATCCTCGAATGAAAACTGCTATTTAGAGGACTTCTCAACACTCAACTTATTTCTAGAAAATTTCGGTAGAGTTCCCTGCGAATCTTTTGTCCTTAAGTTGGACCGGTCGGGATCTTCCTGTGCCATTCTTTTACCTCCTGGCTGTGACGACACGGTGTTACGAATTACCTCTCTGTTGTCCTTCATTTTTGTTATACGAACGGCTAAATTGACCAATTAGGGTATCTCTGCGGATAGATCCTAGTTGTTCGGCCTACAAATCGCCAAACTCTAACGACTTTGTAGCTAAGGGCGTTTTCTACTTCATTTCTCTTCTTGAATGATACAACATATTCATTTAGAGATTGGCATATAATTGACGGTCATGTGGCTTATCACCGGGACTTGACGGGTAATTTACCGGTATAAGTAGAGCTTATCTATGCAGTCGCATCACTGAGCTGCTTAATATTGGGATAACAGAGCGACCGATACACACCTTGTGCCTTAATCGATCGAGGATCTGATATTATTAATGATCTCTAATAATTTATTGCACAACCTTGAATAAGCTGAATAGGCTTTGGGTTGAATGACCGGATGTGGCGATAACCTAGCGGTGCCCTAAACGCTCTACTCGAGCATCTATAGCTCATACATAACTGCAGAGTTGTGGGCATATAACTACTTTGTTATTTCACTTGAACAACTATAGAAATTTGGGCTTAATCGGACTTACTCCCGGGTGACCAACCTCTGGATCTTCACGGGGTGTCTCTTGCGATCTCTTGGTCTTAGTAAACATTGTGCTAGCAGAGTACTACCAATTTCTTACGCCTTGTGCGTATCCCTAGTTTATCTGCTTCAATGCGGGAAATTCTCGGTCTTATGAGCTATTACCATGCTTTCTTGGCCTTCCTCTTGGGCTGCAGCTATCACGATATCTTATGAGAACAGTGAAGTACTAACTGTCGCGACTACGATGTGGACCCTTTCTTGGGGTACCCACGGGTTTATCTAGGGATGGCTAGGCGACTTGCGGGGTGTTCCACGTAATAGCTACTAGGTTGACTAAGCGACTCTCACCTACAAGGCACAGGAGAAAATGGTGTATGGCCATAACATCTTGGAACAGTGCAGTATTGCTAACCTACGGAAATATGCCTGTTAGGTCTCTAATTCTAATTACGCACTGCGATCACATTCTTGATCTTTAGGGATGCTTCACCTTAATACGAGCGCCCGGCTGGTCGTGGAACCGTCTAAACGTGCTCTTATCATCTAACCCCACGACTCGGGCTACTAGTGCGGTAGCTTACGAAGCTAGATGCGCAGCAACATATAAATTACATTAACTCAATAAGCTAGGGCCGAGGCGATTTCTATGGCTTCACTCGTAAGTCACACTTCACCTGCCCCTTCTCTTCTCTCCTTCTCTCTTTTTTTTTTTACAAGGGGTCTGGCTGTACATTCTGTATATACTTCCTAGTACTAAAATGTATTACGGGTGATTGTAACCCTATTGGCGGCTATTCACGGCATATACATTTATACGTACATATATATATCGGCCAACTACGTACAATACATGCGAATTACGCCAGTGATGCGTCTCTTATCTTTCTGGCCCGAGTCTCATGCGCTTACATGATATACCGCTTCTATGGTCTAATAATATCTCCTGCCCTCTCTTATCATTTCCTTGGGCTTTCATCCCATTCTAGATGTAACAACATATGAGCTTGATTATTTCACCTTTATTGAAAATTTAGCCAATCTTACAATGTGGGGTCAACACCCGAACCTTGTGGCCTTACTTGGCATTATATTGAGAACCCATGGTATCTATTGGGCCTTATCTCTAGGCCACACTAGATTAAAATTGTTGTATCGGTAATTTCTTAACTTCTCCGTAAGTGGACCTCTTTAGGCATTACGAACATAATCTTCTTTTGTCCCAGTCAGAGGCTTAATCCTTAATACGATATTCTATCAATGGGGTAATTCTAATTTCTTCACAAAATACGAGCACTCCTGCTTCATTCCCTTATCTTGCTTAAGGCGAGCTCTGGGGTTCAAGGTACTGCTTTTTCATTGTTAATAAGATTCCTGATCGGAGCCTCGGCCTATACTTCTTCTAGCCCATAGTCGAGGCCCATCGTTCACATTGACCTCTCTCTATCTTTCGATGTCATAAGCTGGATCATAACTATAATCTTTTGGTATGTCTTCTTGCTGATAGCATATATGGCGGACTCGGCCTTTTCGACTCGAACTTGACTATTGCAGAGCATTCATCAGCGCGGGTCTTTTAACCTACCTTCGGGTAAGCTAACGAGTCTTACTTTCTCTACGCTTATTATCGTAAGTGCATACAGCTTACGTAATCATTAGAGCTCTTTGCGCTCTCCTAACACTCCTTGGAATCAATCAATCCGTCTTCACTCAGCCTTTGCTTGATTTGGGCAACCTCAACTCAATTCTTATGCCTTTTACTATCTTGGAATCAAAATCAAAGGTAGAATAGCCCTTTTCTTATTGCAACAAATAGAAACATATAAGCTGTACCACATCGAAAAGATGGATATCAGGAATCTGCATTTCCCTCTCTTTCTCATACTCATCGATGATCGATATTGTCCTTAATCTTAATCGGGTCTTATATATCTAATAAATAGATCGACTCGTGGACATTATACTTCGACTTCTGTTCGCGTTATCACGTATCTTAAGATTAATGTAGATAAAGGTATCACGGCGGGAGTCTACAGTACCTCCCCTCTGCTCTGTAATTACCTTGTAGCGGGCGATGCCCTCTTACGTTGCTATATCGATCTTACGCTGTGATAGGGTAATCTTGATGCTGCCTTTGTATACGTAATCAAGAGTACGGTATGTTTTTAGGGACTCAACCTATCATGCCGCTCTATAGCACGGCGGCGAAGGAAGAGTAGCCATCCTATCATGCCTCGTAGCCTCACGCACACTATAGTATGTGGTGCACAACACATCCATAGATTAGATTCTACTTAGCACGGCTTGCGAGACTCCCTAGGACACGACTTTGCTACGATACCAAGTTTGTCACGCCTGCTTAGAGTATAGGCGCTTTGGTGCCCTAGAAGGACCTGGACTACTTAGGCGGGTGAGCTGAGCACATCGGTGCACAGCTAGCTCTATCTCTCGGGTTCCTGGAAACAAGGGCTACATAACATTTGTAAACACAGCCTTCGGCCATCTAGGCCTATAGCCACTGTGCCTTAACGGCTAACTAGAAACATACTCAATCGAGGAACCTATGCGGGCCGACAAGGCCACCATCTTTGTCTAGTCATACGAGACTCAACAAAGGAATACTGAAAAGCTACGTGACGAGCAAGGTCACCACTCTTTGTCAAACTATGGCCCCACACGGCCAACATAACGAAATACTAACGACTATACAAGCTGCCACGGCCTAACACGACCGGCTTAACTGATCACAGGGAGATAATAAATATAATCTAGCAAGCCTCTATGAGTACTAAAAGAAATGATCGGGATAGGGCCACAGACCTACCCCATCAGCGTACAACAAAGGAAAGAGCTACACCTATGGAAATAAGACTCCGGATGACGGGGAGGCGATGGCTCAATGGTATTTGGAATCACGAGGATCGCCTCCTCGTCATGAACTGCGGGCAAATGTCACCGAGCGCCCCAGGCGTCGGTACGAGTGCGAGTATGCAAAAACAAGCGAAATAATACATTTTGAAAATAACTGAATATAGATAACATAACTAGAAAAGAGTTTGAATAGCAGAATGGCAGATACGGAAAATTTGTTATAAAGGCGGAGTCATGCTTTCTGTCTTGATAAAATGAGGCGATGCACGTAGCCATGTTGCCTCTTTGTCTAGTAACTAGTATATAGCACATAAATAGATATTCAAGTAGCAGCGAGCCAATACCAACCCCAATAAGCCGGATGACACCAAGCAAGCAAACAATCTACAGACCCCTACGGGGTGCTTGCCAAATAAGTCACTCCACTCATGTGCTCACTCGGAGTTCCTCTACCGGCCCACAGGTCTCCGGCTCGAGCCTTGGCCTCCGATATAAGTAACCGTGTCGAGTCCGGAGGACTCTGTGCAGTGCACGCCTTGGATAAGTGCAGGTTCCTGGAACTCTCAACGGGGCTACTGAAGCAGGAGGTTGTACTGCTCCTGGAACAAGTCAACGGGGAGACAACTACTCATCGATCGAGTTTGCTATGGGGAAAGCTTCATCCCATCTTCGTCAAGGCGAGGACGGCATGCCACCCCTCGGAGTGACCTAAACCCACCCGCTCGGTGGGCGACACAGTCACCAACCCCGGGGGCGGCGGGCGGCAATAAGGGGGCCCCTCACACCACATCAAGTCTCAACAAACAAATGGCACATATAAATAGCAAGCATGTATGGCGAAAGGCTATCGAATCGATTTCTTATTCGATATCTTTAAATATTATCTTTTATTTTGCGATTAAATCTTTCTTTAAGCGATGGCTAATACGCGCCAAGATACTATACGTACGAATGGCTAATGCGTAGCCAATATCTCGTGTGTCTTGAATGGCTGAGTACGCAGCCATAAAGCGTCTTGTCTATACGATTTTACTTTACTAACTTTTATTAGAAAAATGTTTGTTTCTTTTTATTCTACAACATGCTTGCTAATCATACAATAGGCTATACTGAATCTAGAATGCTAACTCACCCTTTGGCGCATGCTTTTCTATCTTTCGGACTGAATACAATACGGCAACGCAAACCGGATCTACTAAACTTACTCAATACTCAACATTCAACTCAGAGTTCAAATTCGGAGTTTACTATGATTTATACGACTAAAACCTCTAACTTCTCAGGAAATTGCTTTGGAAATACCTTAACCTCGAGTTGCTCCGTCGTCGGACGAGGCTCGGTTAGTACTCCAGCTATTTCTCCTAGCTGCATTCACATACACATCATTAAATTGCTAAATGCAACACTATTAGGAAGGACGGCATCACTTTCGATATATTTATAGCCTAAACTTAGGCTTGTCGAAAGATGGTCGCTTGCTATTTTCGAAGTCCCGAGGAAGGGAAGTATTCACTTCAGCTAGGAGCACATTGACACTAGTTTAGACAATTCTACTTACCTTGGTCGGGTAGCTCGACGGTTTGTCGGCATATTTCGCGAGAAACAAAATCCGTAGGAATGCTCCTGTGCTAAATACCTCGGTACACGAGATTAATTTGAGTTGGACATGTTTGGCCGGCGTAATCAAACGATATAATATATCTATTTGCGTGCTTCCCACTGTTTCTCGCGACTCTCTGAAATTTCCTGAGTGATTTATCATTAAAAACGAGCGGGGGCTATATACTCGTGTGCGGTCAAGGCCAACGTGTCACGGAGCCAACACGGAGGCTCCCCATTCGTGACACGTTGCCATCGCGGAGGAGCTTATATATATTGGGACCTCAAGTCGCATTCTGGAATGCAATTTATAAGTCGCATTTTTGCCCTTGCGACGCGCCGACTTAGCGCTTGTCGATCTTTCCGGGCCTTTTCTCGCATGGCATTCCAAATACGCTTAACTGGGCGAATAGGCCATCTATGTCGGGAATATACGGGGTGTAACAATCTTCTTCAACATGTGATTTCATCATCCTTCCCTTTACCTTCCTCTTCACTCTTTCACCACTCCTTGGCATCTTTGGCATCTTATTGATTCATTTTTCCTCATTTGATTTGGGATCGTTAGCCTTCTTGGGTTTCACTAGTGCGTTTCCAACCACTTTGCGATCCTAGTGACAATAGCCATGCATTGACTATCTTTCTTTGGGTATGACATTATGTCACTTGGGAGCGTTCCTTTCATTTTGGGGGTTCATTTGAGCGGACAGGCGATTCATTTGAGCTTCAAAATGCTTAATGCGATGCGAATAGGGCGATCATTTGAGCAAGGTTAGACACTGCCCTCCTCAATTCCTTGACCTCGCTGTCATTTGATTCAACTTTCTTGAGGACTCTTTTAGCATCTCTTCAATTTTTTAGTACAGCTGACTCTCACACACGATTGACTTTGGGCATTCTCATCTTTCGAAGGAACATATGGGTTTGAACTTCGGTGGTAGTGAGTCTCCTCTTGATTCTGCTCTCTATTTCCCGTCTTTCATTTCTTTCGGGTCAGCCCTATGCATCACAATTTCTCCATTGTTAGTGTTTTCCCTTGAAGCCAATTGAGCACCTCCCATTATTTCACATGTATTAGCATTCTTCGTCATACCTTGGTGGTGATGATTCTCCATCATATTACAAAAAGGACCTTGCATGCTTACAACATTCACCACCTTGGGCCTGCCCCTGTCACATGTTTGGTCATGAGTTCTAGTTTGTGTAATTATTTTAGAAAGATTTTCATCTCTTTCTTCATCTCTTTTCTACAACCCAGCCACCAATGCACTAGAGTTGATCTCATGTGTAGATCCATTCGTCTCTCTCGCTATGCCGAGGCCCTATTGGTGATTGTCATTACGTAAGGGCCTTAGCGAACTCGCTTATGTTTGATCCATGATAGACCTGCGGCTAAATTGTTGGCCTTGGTTGTTGATGAAATCAAAGCCTCGATAAAAGCTTTGGAGAAGCACTCCCGCCAGGCCATGATTTGGAGATAGAGCAGCCTTGTTATTGAGCGTATCACATCACATGCAAAGGCTCTCCGAGGCTGCTTGCACGAAATTTGTGATGTAATGCGTAAGTTGCAACATTTTCAATGGATGGAAGAAATAATCCAAAAAGGCTTTGGTTAATTCATGTAAAGATATAATAAACCTAGGAGGCAATTCTTCCAACCATTGTTGCTTCTCTAGATAGACAAAATTGGGAAAATCCTTAGCCTTATAGACTCTTGACTTATGTTTTGATGTTGAAAATTTGGCATATCTCTAAGAAATTTCTCAAATGCCAATTTTTCCTCACTTGGTTTACCCCAAAGATTCCCTTTAGTTGCAACAAATGCGGCATGGTGCTATATGGAATTCCCTACGGTGGGTGGTAGGAGAATGGCTCCCGAAATCTACGGCATCACTTGGTTATCGTCCTCATGCTACATGTTACCATCCACTAAGCTATCCACAGCAGGAGTGATGATTCATATGGTTGTGATATCCTAACAAGCACGACAAAATCACGTTAAGTATCATGCGCTAGTTCTTGGCAAAATCACGTTAAGCAAAAATTTGTTTCAAATTAACAATCAACACAAGAATATCATGTGCTAGTTCTAGAAACGCGACACTATTTTTGATTACATACAAAATACTCCTCATACAAAGAGTATAAATGGTCATTATATCAAAACAAATGTCGGCAGTGTCGGGGTCGAATCCGCAAGACTAGTGAATGATAATTATGGTGTGTTGATTGAAAAAGCTTATGTCACGCCCCGCCTTAGGGGGTATGAGGCGCTTTTGGTGCCCTATTAGGACTGGGTATTTGCTAGACTACGTACCTAAGCACATCGGTGCAGGCGCTCTAACTCGAGATTCATGGAATCAACGGGCTATATAACGGCGTAAATATAGCCTTCGGCCGGCTTGGGCCTATAGTCACACATCTTTGTAACATCGGCTAACCGGAGATCACATTCTCATATAGGGAAACCTATGCGGGCCGAGCAAGGCCACCATCTTTGTCTAGTTATCTCTAACTCAATATAATGAATCTTTTGAACATCTACGTGATAGGCAAGGTCACCACTACTATGCGAATACGGCCCAATCACGGCCAACACAATCAGCAACACTAAACGGCTAAACAAATGCACGGCCTCACACGGCCGGCACAACTAACCATAGGAGATATATACACATGTCTGCAAGCCTCTAAGAATGCGTAAGATGGTCGAGACGGGGCCTCGATCTACCCGTATTATACAATAAAGAAAATGAACTACACCTACGAATATCAAGCTCGGATGTGAGGTGTGACTCTATGGTGGATGGAATCACAAGGGATCGGCTCCTCGATTATGAGTACCCTCTGAGAAAGTAATGCGGCGCCCCAAACGGGCGTTAGTACCCTTTAATTGCCGAGTATGCAAAGCAAGCGATTACTCTTGAATATAAAAAACATAACTAGAAACTCACGAATAGTAGAAGATATACGAAGCGCTGAATTGATAAGAATACGAAATAGGCTTTTAATGCGAGAATAAGGCGGGAGCCATACATCGATGTTGCGATACGCTATCAATTAGCTAATAAATAACATATATATACATATATATAACAAGCAGGACCAATACCGGCCCACAATGCTTGGGATGGTGCCAACCAACAAACAATCTAATACCCCTACCCAGGGTCAAAACCATCCAAAAATAAATCACTCCACTCGTCTACTAACTACGAGCACCTCTACCGGCCCTTGGGTGTCATTTCGGGCTATGGCCTCGATATAAATAATTGTGTTTGAGCGGAGGACCTCTGTACTATAATTTATGTATGCTTTATGTATTTGTATACGTAATTTATCCCCGGGCGCCGGCGCACAACGAGGAGTAGCTATCTTTGTTATCTTTGTCCCCGGCTGATATGGGAATGCTCCATCCCATATTCATCCTCTTTTGCGGATGGCATGCCACTCCTTGGAGTGACGTATCCGCGACCCTCCGCGATTGGGTGCGACACGATTACCAACCCAGGGCGCGAGGACGCTCAAGGGTGCCCTCGCTAACACAAACAAATATCAACGATCAATAATCACATATAGCAAGCATGGTTTGAGCTGAAAATACTATACGCCATTACGATTTCTCATTCTAAACTCTTTCTATGTTATCTGATTCTCATCACGGAGTATACTATATACGGGATATCATCGACTATCTAGCTATACGTATACGAGATATTATCGTGTACGGCTATGCGCTATGCGGAATGTTATACGGCGTACGTGTGCTTTACTAACTTTTTATTACGAACATATCATAATATTATAAACATGCTTGCTAAATTCAAAAACATGCTTGCTAAACTCATCTTGGACTCAATTCTTGACTTCTGAATTCATTCTTCTATATTTCCAGCTATTTATCTTTGGTTATAAATCAAGGTAGGAATGCTCTTCTTTGCTAAATACATGGTATGAGGATTAATTAGGTTGGACGATGTTGATGTAGTAATGAGAGAATTGTCAAAAACCTGTCTCCTCTATTTTCCTGAACATACTGAGAAATTATGTGAGAATGTAACTTTAAGCGATGATGAGGCTTATATAGTTGGGACCTATGATCTCCATTCAGCGAATGCGTTTATAAGTCGCATTCACCGGAGTCACAAACCCCATAAATCCATTTTGCCTTCACCGGCAGCGACTTGGCTGTCGATCTTTCCCAGACGCTTTTCTAGCATATAACATTCTAAAAACTCACCAACAGCATCAGATAGATATACACCTGTCAAGGGCATGGTGTAACATTCTCCACACAGAGTATTTGTGCCAGATATAAACTTCTATCTATAAGATTCCCAACTTACTCAACATTTCACAGAAAATTTTTGGCGGGACTCCACAGCAATATGGACTAATAAAAACATGAAATGGAAAAGTCAACTCTGGGTGCTACATAATACTATAATCTTCATCACATGAAGGGTGAATAGATTATCTGCATTTGTATATACCATAATTGTAAATAACAATACTAACATCTTGAATGACTGAGCTTGAGCATCAGTGAGGATATCTGGTTTCACCATCTTCCTCACCTCCACCTTTCATCTCTCTGAGTTCTTACATTACATACCACAGTACCTTGACAGGGCATAATATCTTTGGGTTCTCAATCTAGATCATGCAATACAGAATAACACGGAACTCTTCTGGAGCAAACCCTCTCTTCAAAGTGACTGGGCATCTTTGATTAAGGACTGCTCTGGATGGGTCTCGATGCATTTCTTCAACGCCGATCAATGAAAAAGCTGGATGACGGATTCTGATTGCCAGGGTTCCACTCATGTGCCACTTTGGCTTCCTCCAACCGGCAAATGCAGGTAAGGTGTGAAGAACAGGCTGACTTACATATTTGCAGATCTCATCTTGCACAATAGAGATACACTAAATACCCAGATCATTAAATCATTCAGGTCTCTGTACTTTTTCAGCATATGATTTAGAACTCAGTGCAGTCAGTGGTATCTGACAAGCTTTGCTTCTCCTCCTAAGCGGTGAATGATGTGCGACCCGTGAGTGACTACCACTTCCGGCCAAATAGCGGCGATGCATTGCAGCTCATACAAAACCACCTTAAAGGCGCCACTCTGGATATTTGAGTGATAACAATAGCCATAAACTCAAGTGGTGAGTCTAGTCCAACACCTCCAGAAATCTAGCACCTGCGTAGCATATCCTGGAAAATGCAGATGGTGAATTAGGCCAGATCTGCTCATGAGGTGGAGATGCAGTAACTCAAGTGAAAGCTCTGTTCAGGACACATCTCAAATGTTGCCAAAAATCTGCTTCGCAGTGGCCTTCTCACCTTAGGAGACCAATGATCTTTGGAACAACATAATCCATTCAAGCCTTCTACGATATACAGATTGAAGCG
Organism: Datura stramonium; assembly: GCA_018107945.1. Taxonomy (NCBI): domain Eukaryota; kingdom Viridiplantae; phylum Streptophyta; class Magnoliopsida; order Solanales; family Solanaceae; genus Datura; species Datura stramonium. The sequence continues at coordinate 143,474 of JACEIK010002720.1, read as the reverse complement.
TAATCTTTGTGAAATAACTTTCTTGGAAAGTAAGGCCATTTCAGTGATCCGTCAACTATTACCAAATGGAATCATGTGCATGCAAATAGGATTAATCTTACAAAGTCATGTTTGGCCATTCCCATTTCCGGAGAGGCGCGACTATGTGAGTAGATCAATCTCACAGTTTAGGTATTTCCATTTACTTGACCCAGTTAGACATGGGGCTACAAAGTCGACCTTCCACTTTCACTCACATAGCCACCGGTGATCCTTGAACCTGCTCGTGGTACATTTCATCGCGCACCGGGAGAGAATAACGGCGTAATGTACCTCACTCATAATGCGCTAGCGGAGCCTTGAAATATTTGGAACACGGGCGACCCTTACATCGCGGCACTTCATCCTCAATTACCTGAATCTGGCGCTTTTCCTTTACATAATTCTATCCTTAAAGCCGGCAATTCAGGATCTTCCATGTGCCATTCTTTTACCTCCAGCTAATGACGACCTTTGCGGTGTTACCGAATTACCGCTGTTGTCCTCACATTTACGATGCGAATGGCTTACTAATTGGTGTATTTCTCTAGCTAATTCCCCACTTTGTTCGGCTACAATTACGCCAAACTCCCCATAGATTTATGGCTAAGGGAGTTTGTTACTGCAATGGCTCTTAGCGATTGTCCTGAGAATATTCACATTTAGAGAACTTGGCATATATTTGATGGTCATACTTGGCTTATTATGGCGGAGAAATCGCCGGGTAATCTGCAGAGGCCCATAGCTAGAGCTTATCGGCCCCTTACGGCCGCATGCTAAGGCTTGCTACTTGTTCTTTAAGGATAACGTGAACATTTGCAATCACGCACCATGTGCCGTATCGATCGGAGGATCGATGTGATCGTGATCTCTAATAATGCATGATTTGAACAACCTTGCGTAAGCTTGAATAGCTAGGTTGAATGGCTTCGAATCTTTGCGTGACCTAACGATATAAATGTCCTACTCGTACATACGCCCAACTCATGCATAACTACGTAGTTGTTGACAGCTAAGCATTTGTTCTCTTAATTGAACAATTTTAGAGTTGTGCTTAGTCCGATTTACTCTCAGGTGATCGTCACTGGATTTTCATGAGGGGAACCTACGATCTCCTTGTGTAGTAATCTTGTGCTAGCAAACTACTACCACTTCCTTATGTACAGTTCGTATCCATTCGGATCTATCTTATTGTTGCAGGAAATTCTCGGTCTTATGAGCAATCTCGTAAGGCGCTTCTCCTAGGACTCTGTATGAATATCTTACGAGAACCGGCTGGGGTACTAATCCATCGCGACTACGTGTGGACCCTTTTCTTGGGGTACTCATGATTTTTTCTGAGTAGGACGGCTGGCTGACTTGCGGGGTTCACATAATAACTGCTAGGCTGACTAAGACCGACTTCACTATAAGGCTAGGAAACGATGTACGGCCAGCTTAACATACTGGAAAAATTAGAAGGTATTGCCTTACTCAGGAATCTGATTTTCTTCCAATTGTTCTTTTGTAAGTATATAATTATATGTTTACACAGCCAGATGCAAATTGTAATCTTATAACCATGAGAAGTTAAAACCTCCACAACTAGGGGTTGTGGAAACCATGGTGGATTAACGAAATAAGGTTACACAAAGAGTGATTCAAAACCAATGTTAAACACTTGTATTGTATTCTCTTCATCTTCAAACATTTTTAACGATTGTACAACATTAGGACTTGCCCGAATTCTTTAATTGCTTGAACCTAGAGAAGTAGAGATTAGGAAAAGAGAATTACAGCATTGCCTTGGTCTTTATGATCATTATATTAACTTGAGTTGTGGTCGTAGGATAGTTAAATTTGGAGCAAATTGATAATGGTTGGTTGAAATCGCTCATGAGACGACCCGGTGATTAAGTATAATCATTCAGCTAAGAATGAACCGAGTCATTTGTATGAACCTTAGTTATCGGTTTACAAGTAAGAATTGGGACTGATCACGTGTTTATACCCAAAGTAGTTATGATCCCATGGGGAACACTTACCCTAAGTATTTAGAATCTTGATTGAAATCACAAATATAATCTTGTTTTAATCATTTTTCTTTAAAACCCCAATTTGCGAGATAACTCACCAACAAGTTCACTTAACGGCATTAGTCTAGATCTTACCCTATTCCACCTACAATGAGTTCGATCCCAACCTCTTAGTTAGGTTCTTTATTGACTGACAACGGCCCAGCTTCATACTTTGTCGGGAAGTATGAGTTTGAGCGTTATACAGAACCAACATTCTTCAAACCAAAAGGAATTACTTTTTAGTAGTAAATGCCCTTAGGTGTACGAAATGCAGTGAGCTCTTGACCTTTGGTGCCATGCGATTTGGCTATAGCCTAGGAACCATCCATGAAAGGAATGGCCTCGTAACCGGTGGTAGCATCAATCATCAACTATGGGATGGGGATCAACTCATCCTTAAGGCATGCATTATTGAGATCCTAAAGTCAATGCGGACTCAAATTTGGCCATACTTCTTTCTCACAGGAACAATACTTAAATCCATGTGGGGTATTTAACCCGTAAACAAAGTTAGCTTGATGAGTTTGTTAACTTCGTTTTCAATTAATGGAAACAAGCTGTTTGAAACGTCTTGCTTACAGCAACGGGACGCGTCGTTCTTGACTCCAAGTTGATGGAGTGCTACTTTGGGATCCAGTACAGGCATCTCCATATAACTCCAAGCAAACACATCCTTATATTCTCTTGGTATATCCATATAAGCAATTTCTTCATCAATTGTGAGGAAAGCACTTAGATCTCTGGCCTTGGATCTTCATCGGGGCCAAGATTAACTCCTTCGAGAGAGTCTGTGTCGCCTTAACTCCTTCTTCAAGTTCTAGAGGAGCATCTCTAGCATCTTTATCCTCACGAGGATCACTTATCATTGACGTATGTGATAACACTACATCATCCTGCAGCTTCTCGACACCTCCATTTGAGATGAGGTATCATGCTCACTTTGTGTACATGAAGAGCCTACACATTCTTCATCTTCGTTGCATTTCTTGGTATAAACCACAATGTGATTCTTTGCCTTGACACCTCCCACATGAAACAACAAGTTTCGTTTGTCGCCTCATTCTAGAAGGAATCAAACTTTGAAAATCTTTCTGGTTTCTAAACAAAGTAGGCATTCTTACACTCACAAAAATTTCTTTGAAACTTGTTGCTTCTTCTCCAATGGGCCAAACCTTTCAAAATAGAAGTTCTCACGGTTGATTTCCCGGTGGTCAAAGACGGAAGGTGCTTTTGTCGGGCGCGCGGACTCGTCTTGATGTGATGTAATTGTTAGTTGCTCTTCTTATGAAGATGTGAATTGGCGGTGGTTTGCTTATACCCCAAACCCTTACGTGATTTCCTGATGGAAGCTTCTTATAGGAGTTTTCCTAACTTTGATGGTTCATTAGGGTTGTACTAGGCCTTTGAAAATAACTTGCTTGGCATTTGGATCAAAGACCTTCACTTGTGCATTTTGTAGGGAGTGCCACATTTTGAAGAAGAGTATTTGAACCAAGAACTCCTCAGTAGCTTTGAGGATAAGTTAATCACGTCAATTTTACGACGAAGGTGTTGCCGGTACACTTGTTTGGGTGTCGGACAATTGACCTTCCTCTTCTTCACCTTCGGTATATAGCGGAGCACATATGTCCAAAGAGAGTGCGGCTCCTCATTGCCAACTTTCTCTTTTTGGCGGCCGCATACGACTCTTTTTAGTTACAATGTGTCAACTTTCATTTCTTTCATGATGTAGTTTTTAAGTAGAACCTTTCATCGGCGAAATGTGGTTAGCAAAAATGGCTTAACATCGGCAACTATCTTCTTCTCAGACTCCACCTTTGAGATACTTCAAACATTGATGATAGTAGGAGGACGAGGGTATTTCATTCTCGTGTATCCAAGGCCTTCCAAGTAACATATTATCACTGAAGTCTTTGCGGATTACATGCATCCATGCGCTTGATCGCAAATCTTCCAATATTGATCTCATAGCTTGATAGCACCTTTGACCTTTTGCCTCGTTGATTGAATCCTTGAATGATCAAGCGACTCTCGAAAGTTCCTCGGGTAAGATGCCGAGTTCCTCATGGTAGAACCAGGAAGAATGTTAACTCGAGATCATAAATCTATTAAGATTTTATTTATCTTCTTCTCAATCATGACCCACCATATATAAGGGATGATTGTGCAGTATTTACGTAAGCAAAAGATGTCATGAAAATGTGATTTTGTATCATGTGTGAACTTCTTGAAGAGGATTGACTTTTCGAGGAGATGGCAGAGTAATGTTAGTGAACTTTTATTCTTTACTTCATCGTGCGAATCATGAAGCCTTGATGTTGTTTTGAGCAATCTTCATATAGAACCCACTTGGTAGGAATTCCTCCAAATTCACGGGGACGTCATGGTTTGCAGTGCGCACCTCTTCTTTTGGCTTCTTGGCTGCTCAACATGTTTTTATTCCTTGGTCTTCTCACTATCTTCTTTCTCTTGTTGGTTGTTGAGATGATTCCTTGTAGACGTGCTTTGGAGTGTCTCCATCTAGTCACGAGAATCCAACCACACAATCATCATGTTCATCAACTTGGGTTTACCTTGCTTTAATGGTCCTTCTTCTTCCGTTCTTCATAGTTGTATATTTGGACGGTCAGAGAGCCAAAGGTGATAGATATTTGATTACGCCTTAACTCATCCTCGAAACACAATCTTCTTCGTTAACCAAGGCTAGCATCAATTTTGTCATGAATACAAAACACTTCTCAAGAGTGTGACCCACTAGACAATGATACTTGCAATAATTTAGATCATTTATGTTATACCCCAAAAGTCCTAACATTGTGGTATATTTCACCTTCTTCCTATGACTCGTCTTGTTCTTTAGTGTCTAGGTTTTCCAAGTATTGAAGAAACTTCGAATCTCACCACTTCTCATGGTACATGGTTCGTATGTTTATGCTACGATACGTGAGTCCATCCATACCAAGAATTACGCCTTTGTGCAATTTTCTCTGGACAATTCCATGACTCCGATTCGGCTCGTACCATCTCGGTGCAACTGCGTGCGGGTCGTATGATTTCTTCCTCTTACTTCATCCTTCTGACTTTAAATCACGATTCTCGGTACGGCTTTTACAATCAAGGTATGGCTCGCACCAAGACTTATACTTTGGCTGATTTTCGCAATTTTAGGCTTCTTTTGCATCATTTATGCTCCAACACTTATTTTCACGAAATCAAAGTAAAGTGCCTCATATCCATATAAAATTTGGAATGCTATCAAGCTCCTCTATCATGCTTCAATAAAAAGGTTCGCTTTAGATGCTTTCAAGTAGGTAATCAAGTTACGGTAGTAAGAAGGCCTATCATCTAATAAGTCGAGAAGAGCAAGTAAGACTACTATCTTACTCGTGTGGCAGATAAGGAGATCGCGTCAATGATGGACTTCCGGTAAAGAGTCAAGTTCATGTCGGAAAAAGAGAGGCCCGACACTTAGCCTACTCGGGGCTGAACACACTCCCAAAAACATGCATATGCTTCCATCGTTTTTCAATGAAGCTGACCATTGTCTAGTGACAAGGCTGAATAATCATATACATATTAAATCTTAAATCATACATGAGGAGCCATGGCTCAAAAAACCATACCACAAGCTGAACATAATTGGGAGTCTTGACTCCAAAAAACCATGTAGTAAGCTATTTCTGAAATCATAAATTATGCTTAAATATATGGGCTTGCCTAATACTTAAACATGCTTAAAAATACTTGATTCACTTGAAAACATGATCATGGACATGGGTAACTTGAAAACATATTTTTCTCATAAATATCTCAACATACTTGAACATATATCATAGATCTCAACTTTTTTGAACGCTATGATTAGGTAATATAATTTATAAAAATTTGAAAACATGATTTATAATGAAAAACATTGTAAAACTTGTCCATAAATCATAATTTAATGATAAAAATAATAGCCCAGATCATACCCATGGTGGAAACTTAGGGAATTCATGGATTGAGTTAGAATCCCATAGAATCAACATATAATTTTTGATGAATTAGAGAGGGATTGGGCATTTGTGTGAACAATTTCACTCATTGTAATCTTACATAACTTCTCTGATTGCCCAAGGAATAATCGAGGAAGAACCTTGAGATATTGAGCTTGATCACCCCTCTAGATTTCTAAACTTGCATGCATGAATTAGGAATAGCTTAGAATGAACTTACCCTTCTTAAACTCACTATTGAGCTTAAACGTGTAGTTTAGATATTAGGATCATAGGAATTTCGGAAAAGCCCGTACTAAACTCACGGGGAAAAAGCAGTTACCGGTCCAATTAGGAATTTGGACGAGTCATCGTCCGCAGCCACGACTCGTGGCCACAATCGTCAAGTACATTGCCGCAAAACTTCACTTGGGGCTCACCACGAGAACATAACGGAGGTTGTTCTTGGTGACCACGACTCGTGGTCACTTCCCTTCGCCCTTATTGCCCAAGTCTCCTTTCTTGAACCAACCTTGACTGGCCCGGCCTAAGATGCAGTGGTAGTTATGCACGTGATGCTCAAAACTTAAGATTTTTAACTAAGTGCAACTCCTTGCCGACTCAGCAACGACTCATGGTCATCACGTGGATCATATGACGACTGGATTACGTGACTTTGGTGTGAAAATCTTATTATGTAGTAACACATAACTTACATAATCATAAGAACTCTGCTCTTTCTAACACTTTCTGGAATCAACCAATCCACCTTTCATTTATTGCCTACTTTGGGCAGCATCGCCTCAATCCTTATGCCCTTTGCTATCTTTTGGGATCAAAGAGCCCAGGGTAGGAATGGCTTTTCTTACTGCAGCGAAACGAAGACATGGAACATACATACGAAAGGATGGAGGTGGGAATCTACATTTCCTATCTTTCTCACATATCGATAATCTAATATTGTCTATTCCATCTAATCGAATCTTATATATCTAACAAATAAATCAACTCATTTATATGTTATGCTTATGACTTCCTCTTAAAGTTATCGACATATCTTGGGGATGGTACCGATAAAGGTATCACATTGGGAGGTCGCTAATACCTCCTCTGTATGAATTACCTTGTGGCGGTTGGTGCCCTCTCTTGTTGCCTATATCAGTCTTACGCACAGGATAGGATATGAAAGTCAGGCTTTTATCTGTATTCAAAGAATATGGTATGTTTTAGGGACTACGACCCTATCTTTGTCACAGCTCTATAGCACGGCCGAATGAGAAGAAAGAGTAACCATCCTATCATGCCTTGCGGCCTCCTTGCCTATAGTATGTGAGCGCACAACACATCCATAGACAAGACTCTACTTAGCATGACTTGTGGGCTCACAGGACAAAACACAGCTCACGATACCAAATCACATCCTCTTCCCAGCACTTGTGGGGTATGAGCGCACACAGTGCCCTATTAAGACTGGGCTTGCTAGACTTCTTTGTGCCCTAAGCACATCGGTACTAGTGGCTCTAACTCGAGATTCATTGAATCAATGGGCTATGCTTATTTGTAAATACATTACTCAGTCCGATTGGGCCTATAGTCACCTATCTTGTAACATCGGTAACAGTCATTCTCATATGAAACCTATGCGAAGTGGACAGGAAACCATCTTTGTCTAGTTATATCTAACTCAATATAATGAATCTTGAACATCTACATGACCGGCAAGGTCACCACTACTATACGAATGTCTGACCCCACACGGCCAACACAATCAACAACACTAAACGGCTAAACAAACACACGACCCCACGCCTGGCCAAACACAGCTAACCACGGGGAGATATATACACACAATACGCAAGCCTCTAGAATACTAATAAGATGGTCGGGACGGAGACCCCAAGCCTACCCGTATTATACAATAAAGAAAATAAACTACACCTGAATCATCAAACTCCGGATGACGGAGGCGATGACTCTGTGAATTTGTTTTGGAATCACAAGGGATCGACTCCTCGTCACATGAGTACCTCTGGCAAGTAATCACGGTGCCCCAAATAGGCGTTGCAGTACCCTTTCAGTGCAGTATGCAAAACAAGCGATTATAACTTAATATAAAAAACATAACTAGAAACTCTGAGCAGTGAAGATATGCAGGCATGCAGATTGATAGAATGCGAAATAGGCTTTTCTATGCGAGAATGGCGGGGAGCATACCTGTCGACGTTGCGTCCTGTTTGTCTATCAACTAATAAATAACATATATATACATATATATAACAAGCAAGGACCAATACCGGCCCCATAAGCCGGAAGGTGCCAACCAACAACAATCTATATACCCCCACCAGGGTCAAAACCATCCAAAAATAAATCTTTCCACTCGTCTACTAACTACGAGCACCTCTGAAGCCCCACAGGTCTCGGGCTCGGGCTATGGCCTACGTATAAATAAGCGTGAGCACGGAGGACTCTGTGCGTAAACTATAAGCGCCAGCGTAATGCGTATACGTAATCTATCCCCGTAGGCGCAAGCGCACAACGAGTGGCGTTACATTATCTTGTCCCAGCCTGATATGGGTAGTGCTCCATCCCATCTTCGTCTACTTGCGGTCGGCATGCCACTCCTTGGGGTGACGTATCTCCACCCTCACGGTGGGTCGACACGATTAACCCGGGGGCGGGGAGGACGCTCAAGGGTGCCCCTCGTAACACAACGAGTCTCAACGGTATATATATATATGGCAAGCATGTTTAGGCCCAGAAAATACTATACGTATTGATTTCTCATTACGAACTCTTTTACGTGTTATGCGATTCTCACTATTGAATTATACTTGTATAAGATATCATCGGCTATGCGCTATACGTTTACGAGATATTATCGGCGTCGACTATACGTATGCAGGATATTATCGGCTTGTTTGATATTACTTTACTTACTTTTATTACGGACATATATCATATGTATAAACATGCTTGCTAAATTCAAAAACACTCTTGCTAAACTCATATTTGGACTCAAGTCTTGACTTTTGAATTCTTTGTTCTATATTTCACGCTATTTCTTGTCTTGGATTACTAACTTGCGAAATTAGCTTTACATACACCTTCACTTGAGTTTCCGACTAATGCGTAGTTCGGCTAGTACTTTTTCTCCCAACTGCATTCATATATATATCAATTAGAACTAAATACACTAATATTCCGGTAGAAAACATCGCTTTCGATATATATAGCCCAAACTTTGGCTTATCGAAGCAGTCAAAAACTCGCTATTTCTCGAAGTACGGCAAGGGAGAAATACTCATTTTAAGGCTAGGAGTATATTGACACTAATTTGGAGCAAATTCCATACCTTAGCTCGGTAGCACGATGATTTGCTGGCCGAATTTCACGGAAACTAAATCCGTAGGAATGCTCCTTCTTGCTAAATACCTCGGTATACGAGGCCTTTTTCTAGCATGTATGGCATTCTAAAACTCTTAACCAACATGCGAATAGGCCATCTACATGTCAAAAATTTGTAGGGTGTAACAATTTAATTTATCTTGCACCACATAGAAATAACAAGTTGAGGGGGAGAATGAAATTTGTAATAGAGTATAATTGCTAATTTGGTTGATTACGGTAGTAAAATTACCAAGAGTTGTTGACTAGGCGTGGTAGACTACATGTAGTGTAGATGATATACTAACTAGATAAGGTTATGCTAGGTTATCTCATAAGTTCAATTAGTGTAAATAATCTCGGGACAATGGGTATTTTATGATTTTCAACCTTATAAATACCTCTTTCTATAGCTTTATCAAACCTCTAGACCTTATTAGCTCAATCGGAATAGATTTGGATTAATAGTTGCACTAATTTCTAGCTATTAGCTACTAATTAGGAGTGAGAATGTAATTTTGGATATTTCTAGCGCAATTTCGCAATCTCTCATCCATACCAACCATTAAAATCTCTCCAAATACTTAATTATTCTTTTGCAAACAACAATCAAGTAAGAATATTTAGACCAGCGTCATAATAAATGGATCTTCCATTATAGATCGAAGAGAATCTAATAGATTTACACTTAGTTAAACAATATTGAGATGACTCTAGCAATATCCACTATAATTAAGCATTCATGATTGTTCGTCGATACGGATGACTACATAAGTGCACGTATTTCTGAACAAGTAGTAAAATGTCTCAAGTAAGCCAAGTATCGATCCCCAGGAGAATTTGGGCTTAGGTATCAATCTACTCAAGTGTTAATAAACTTTGCTCTAAAATGCAGACAACAATGTTAAACAGATTTTGATATTAGTTTTAATTTTATACTAAGTCTAAAATGAATATACAAATTGATCATGAACTATATGTATGAGCATCTTTGAGGCTAAAAACGAACATGTAAAGAAATGAATTATCGATACAATTTGATTAATCTTTCACCACAGGTTGCTAGTCAAGAATTATTGCCTATGGATTAGTATTTAACCCAACTTAATAATCATGAACCTTCCACCTACATCTCTGTGATAAAAAGAAATTCATGTTCAAGCCATACAAAACCAATTCCGTAATTGACTGTGACTTTCGGGTATGTTTCTATCCACGAAGATAAATCAATTCTCAATTTTCCCAAACTAAGAAAAAGATCATATCCTATCAAATACAACTTTCCAATTTCTTGCTCTCTCGAGTGGCTTAGGACTTTTTAGATATACATCTTGGCATTGGCCAAGCAATAATGCGAGTAAGAACAAGAATTAATGAAACTGACCATGGAAGAAAAGATGGAAAATCAAATTATGTAACAAATGCATTCACTACAAATGTTCTTAACCTCAGCAATAAGTGAAATTAGCCACTCATTTGTGGATTAAACATCATCAAATGAGTATAAATCATACAAACAATTGAAAGAAAGTAGAAAGAGATAGAAAAAACACTAAGATTTTCATCCCCTCAGCTGCCTGTAACCCGCGTTCTTGCTCCACCAGAATAGAATAATTAAAAATGAACCTAAGTGTTCTATTTATCTTGGTAGAATTTTCCCCGAGAGATAACGAAACGTGTCACGGAGTGCATCGCCCAGTCCTCTTTGCCTCCGTGACACGGCACGGCTTGCGCACCCTCAACGGAATCCGGCCTTCCCGGCTATTTAAGCCCAACGTGCCACGGCGTGCTTGATTAGCAGACGACCAACGTGACATGACACGAACACGCACCTTCATTGGAATTCCAAGTTCCGGGTAATTAGATCAACGTGCCATGGAATAACCACGGACCTTCTGCGAAATTACCAGTGCATCATCGGGCGAGAGTGCATCCGCGATGCAGCAGTGACACGGCTCCATCGTGGAGCCCGCTCCCAATCCATGCTTTCCTTGTCTATTTCCTTGTAAACTAGGAGTCCATTCCCGATTTCTCCCAACATGCATCTTAGCTTTATAAAATTATATTTTTCCTGCAAAACAACGCTAATCATGTTGGTTAGTATAAGTTCACATTTTAACTACAATTTACATGAATGTACAAATGATGATTAAACAAGGCGAAATGACGCATTTGAGTATCACTTGGGCATGTCGTACGCCCAAGATCACTTACCCCACACACTTAAAATCTTGTTCGTCCTCAGACAATAATCTATCTTTGATTGTATTTTTTAAATCATGGCTACTTTAGCTCTGTCAGAACTAGGTTATCACAGATTATTTAAGATAGCAAATCGTAAAGAAAGCATGCATAGTCTTATCCATACAATGACATTCAGCACATCAAGACCTCCTAAACTTAAGAATCGAAGCTCTGGATATCGGCAAACTCATGCAAATTCGCTGATCAGATATCCGACCTGAAATTCAATCTCTCAAACATATTGCCACTCACAACACAAGAGAATTTCCTCCTTTTCAATCCACGAACTCTAAACATTACATGCGGGGGCATATAAACACGATTTCGCTCTCTCTCCCAAAGAATTCACATGCATCATGTCATAAACCATAGACTTGCCTCTAGTGTATTACTCCACTAATATAAGGACTGATGTAAGATCACGTAGGACTTGCGGGTTGTAATGTAGCTACGAGAACTAGTAAATTTTGGGCTAACCAATAATAGCAACTAGCATCCTTAAGCGCTTTTCAATACATCCCATCAATATTATGGGCATTGTTTCTTCCTTCATCCTCCCATTCTTGAAGTCTTTCTTTATTTTTGTCCCCACTTCTTTAAGCACCTGAATCAACAACAAGGATTAGTTACGCATCTTTATTTTCTTTAGAGTCAGGCAAGTGCACCTTTGATCTTTTCTTTACTTTCATCATTTTCTTTTTCTTTTCTTTCACAATTCTCACTCCTTGACAATTTGTGGAAAATTATTTTTTTCCGGAGCGCTTAAGAGTTTTGGATCAAATTCTGAGATGAAAAGAAATGGTTAAGCTCGGTTTACACCTTTTCGACGAAAGAAAAATATCGCTAAAGCTCCCGATGGGCTAACTAGGATTGACATTCGAGGTGGGTATGAAAAAGAAAAAAAAACGTCGGTTAAAACGAAAACACCATCCTTTCCCACACTACACTTCTTCATTACGTTTCGTACACACACCCAGAGCAGTTCTAGACAATCCTGATAGCATGGAGATAATCGAAACCTCACTAGACACTCATTGCACATGCTCAACTCAAGACATATTCACAAACTCTTCAATCGGCTAATTACAAGATTCAAACATTAAGCCTCAATCACCCGAATCGAACTCTATGGCCTAGGTATCTCGGCTTATATTTACATAGTTGCATGCTTTCATATGAATAACCTTTGCATTCAAATATCATGTACAACACGCAACGAACTTAGCAACCATAAAGTAGCTACACGCTTGGGATACAAACAAACAAACAAAAATAAAGACAAAAAACTACTCCTATCGACTACATTTCCCTTAAGGCAGTGAGTCATCCATCCATCATAGGGGAGCAGGTCACTATTTACGACTTCGGTTCAATGGGACTCTTCTGGTAAAAGAGCGAAAACAAGCAGAAACCCAATCATAAAAATAGTGAAAATTTTCTTAAAAATATCGATGATTTCGATAAAAATATTTCAAAAATATTTACACAACCCAGAAGCTAACAACATTCAACGGCACTGCTTGACTTCACATTAATTACAATACAAAACATATACACAAAATCACCCAAAGTCACTATTTTCCAAGCACAACGAGAACATTAATATCAACAAAACAAGAAAACAACTTGACATAACTACTCCCACCCCATACTTAAAAATAGAACAACGCCGCCGGTGTTCATAAATTGAACATAGCACACAAGTGGTTGGTGAAACTCACCGATCAATTGAAGTATTCAACCTTTCGTCGGAGTGCTGTTGCCTGCGTCTCCCATGTGCAGATCGCCCCCGTCGTCCTCCTCAGGCTCAACATCGGAGTCCTCACGACGTGTCTCCTCATCGTGGGGACTTCATCATCCATAGGCTCCTGGTGGGCCCACAGACATAGAGCCCTCGCGTTTTCGCGGAGAGGGTAGTCTAGGGTCGAGCTTCCACCGGCTCATTCTCTATTAGGCCTCCCAGCCTATGCGCGGCGGAGCATACACGCATCACGAACATGCGGGCCATGTGCGATCATCCCGAGCATGGCCTTTCGACTAGTGTAAGCTGGCCCGTGAGTGGTGTCGGGTGCCTTGGTCTTTGTGACGTCCCGGCACGCCTATCCCATCTAGCGGGATGTAATCCAGGCCTCTTCCTCAACATCCAAGCCCCACAGGAACTTCGGCAAGCCACCAAACCCGTACACATTGCCCTTCAGTGCAACGGGCTCTGTTCATGGCGGATATGATCACCGCCCTAACATTGATCTTAGCCCTTTCATCGGGGCATACACCAAGCATACGATCCCGGGTGACATACTGTCATGTGCACCCCGAATCGAGCGAGAACAAATAATTTTCAACAAGATCTGGCTTTTTGTTCATCCAATGAGTAGGGCAATGTTTGATGGTAGCCCCTCTCGTTAATACTGCTCCAACGTCAGCATCGAATGGGCTCCACACAAAGTGCGTCGATATCCTTATGGTGGAGTAGTATTCGGCGTCGGAGTACATGGGCGTGCGTGTTCGCGCCCCTAAGATGGCATTCAGGTGATGGGGCTCAAGAGTGACAATTTGACCCCTTATTTTGACGGTGTGACTGCGGGCGTCGGGTTCCAATTTGCGTAGAACTCCTAATCAAGTGCGATTGCACTCCTTGGGCTCTTGAAGATGAAGGCTAATCCGGTGTCAATCAGGTGGACAATTCGAGGGAACTCCTATGCCAAAGGCTCCCTTGCAATGTGCTCCTCGGGAAAGTATTTATTCTCCTTATTCTTTGTATACCACTTCTTCACTTCATCGTCACCCATCGGGTTCCGTATTAGCGGCGTTGGCGCGCGGAGCAGTCTTCACCCAGTGTACTCCTTTGCTCCTAGTACGATCCTTTTTCTTCAGCGCCCGATGTAGATGGCCCCTTCCCTTTGTCTTGCACCTTGCCATTGTTGTCAAATCAAGCGAACTTGGAGTCAGTGTCGATCAAATTAAAAATTAGCTTCGACTAAAGTTGAGTTAGGCTAGGCCACCCCCACACTTAGTCTTTAGCCTGATGCGACATTACGGCAAGATCATCGTTATTTTCAAATTTACATAAAAATGAAAACAACAACAAACATGCCTCGTGCATTCGGAGAATTCGACGGTATAAATTATATGTACTACTCGAGACATGCGTCTACGGCTAACCACAACATTACCATCGATCACATTTCATCACATAGCACTTAGCAAAAATTTCTAACAACCTGAAACCTATACGATTCCACCAATTTCATGCCTCACAATTTCATTACCACAGAAAATCTGTTGTGTCTTTAGCATATTAACATTAAGCACAACCAACTCATCTCACCCAACATGCACAACCCAACAAGAATTACATTTCAACTAAATTTTCCCTTTCATATTCAAATTCAAACCCTAGCTACAATTTTACAAAAAATCGATTAAGAAACTATGTATTTATCGGGTTCATACAATCACAATGATATTACGAACATCAATCAACAATAACTCAATTGAATTCAAGCTCAATTTTTACTTAGGGCAAGATTTACTCACATCACATGTTCAAAATCGAAAAAATTCGGCACGAATTGAGATAGTGTTGAAGAACATACTATGAATTCGATAAAATCAAAGAAGAATTGAAGAAAATGTGTGCCTAGGTCCGTGTCACATTGAGGGAGAAAGGATTTTGGGGGTGTTTGTCGAGGAGGAGAAGGAATGGGAAAAATGAGGCAAAATTGGGGTTAAAAGGTGGAATTTTCGCGCGGGTCACCGCGACACGGTGTGACCCAATGCGAGTGGCACTCAACGTGTCACGGAGGGTAACACGGAGCACCCCCTCCGTGGCAGACCATCGCGTGGGTGTTACGGAATTTAAAAAAATTCAGTTTACACCTCAACGTGTCACGGAGGGTAATCACGAGAGGCCCTCCTCCGTGACACGGAGCCATCACATAGGCTCCTTTGGTTTTGCCACTTTTTATTTTTTCTTACCTCGAGTTTTTCCTTTGCGATTACTTTGCATTTTGCCCTCAGATCAACACGAAATTTATCTTACAACAAAAATTGGTTAGAATCCCAAGGTTTTAAACACAACACAATATTTTTATATTTACATTTTTATATATATTTTTTTCTTTTTTTTTTACTTAACTAAGCTGTACATATACAATACAACAAATTCAGGGTTGCCTCGTGCAGCGTCTGGTTTACCGTTGCGGCTCAACCGTTTACGCTTATTCAGCCCTAGGGTGACGAATGTTTTCTTCCAGAACACGTCCTCACCCATGTCATAACACACCTCTCCCAGGTGGTTTCCCAATGACTCCGTGACTCAACAACCGGTGTCATCGGCTTGATCAAGCACGTTGATCAGAGAGTTCCTCGTACAGTAGGAAGCTTTGTGGCCTTGTACACATCAGCTATCTACTTTGTTGTGCGCTCGCATGGTTGGCTGCCCTGCTGACTACATTAATTAGCGCTTTCGATCTCCAGAAAGGATGTCCCAAAATAAATGGGACTTCCGCGTGCGCTCAAAAATCCGGCTACTTGAGAGTCTACCGGGAAGATAAAGAGCCCACTTGCACCGGCACGTCCTCCACAATGCCATCGGGTCTGGCCAAGGGTGATACGCTAGTTGCAAGATCACTATTGTTGGTCTAGGACTCCCTAGCCCCAACTTCTTGAATGCGAATGTCGAATCAAGTTAATTCTCACTCCCAAATCATATAATCCATGACTCGAATACTGCCCAATTGTAATTTGAATTGTAAAGCGCCCGGGGGTCGCCGAGCTTTGTGGGAAACTGTTTGTATCAGGAAGTGCACTCCTCATGGAGCCACCGTAGCGTACTCGGTCAACCTGCTTTGTTCGCCATGATGTCCTTGATGTACTTTGCGTACTTCGGCACTCTTTGTAAAACATTAACAAGAGGTAAATTGATATGTATTTGTTTAAGCACCTCCGTGAACTTTTTGAAACACGCTTCCTCCTTGTGTTTCTTTAATCTTTGAGGAACGGGGGGTGGTGGTCTTTACGGTTGACATCCTTCTTCTTCCCACACTCTCATCGCTGTTCTCCCTCTCGGTTCTGTGCTCCATTGTTGAGGTGGTCTTTCACGGTTCCACCTCTTTAGTTTGTAGACCACTCCTTGTAGTCTCTTCGCATTCACTTGCTTGGGGTTGGGATGCGTGTCACTCGAGAGTCCTCCTCTAGGCTTGAATTACCGACTCCGGCAAATTGCCCAAGCGGTACTCCGGCGCCTTTGTAACTAGCTGATTGTTCTTTAAATCGGCTGCCAATTTCACATAGTCGAGTGCGCAGTTGAGCTTGGTTAGCTATCATAGTTTTGAGACATCTCCTCAATCTTTGGGTGATGGTGGTGGAGGAGGTGCATTGTTGTTTGATGCTATGTTGATAGTTCTCTTTATACTCCTTGATTTCTTTGCACCCCCGATAGAACTACGCACGATGGTTGTTGCTACCCCAAGAGAAATTCGGAGTGATTCTCAGTTAGAATTGTAGCTTTTGCCATGCATTTAGTGATTATTCCTCTGTACATGCAGCAAAGTTCTTCCCCGAATCGAGGTTGCTCCACAACACTTTCAGTGAGTGTTAGTTACTCCGCACACTTCACACAGGCTCTGTTGCACTACATTCAGAGCGGGTGATTCAAGCTCATATTGCGAAGTGGGTGTTGAGCTAGTGCACGCGGCTATACGTGTAGATAGGCAGCAGAGCCATCCCTTATAAGACTCAGAGTGCTTTCCTTGTTCCTTCTCTTGAAGAGTCCGCATTCCACTCAGGATTTCCCTGTGAATCTGATTCAACAAATATACGGCTCATCATAAGTCTTCTCTATTGCTTGTCCCAGTGTGAGTCAGGAAAAATTTTTGTGTGGGGTTCCAAACCTCTATGAAAGTGTGCACTAGCATCATTTGGATTGGTGGTGATGAGGACAATTCATAACATCGATTTGAATCTCTCCCAAGCGTCTGATTCTCCCGCTTCTCTTTGTTTAAAACTTAGAATTTGACTTCTAAGTCTTTGCTGTTTCTGGGATGGAAAGAATCGGATCAAGAATTTTCTTTACAAGATCATCACGTGGTGATGGAATTGGGTGGCTCGGCTTTCAACCACCTTTTAGCTTCTTCCAAAAGTGAAAATAGGGAACAATGTAAGCCCTGACATAATCTGATGACACTCCAGCGGGGATGTAAGTGTCACTTATCTCCAAAAAAGTTTGGAGATGTTGTTGTGGATCCTCGTGAGGGAGACTGTAAACTACCCGGCGGAGTTTGCAGCCGGTGCACCATGTTCTTTTTAAGCTTGAACCTCCCTCCTGGCTCGGGTTGCGAATGCTAGATGTGTCATTGCTAGCATGTGGGATTTCCACTTGCGAGGCAGAGCCTGGCTGTTTCCTCGGGCATTAACCTTTGCCTTCAGTGATCAGTTCTGTGGTTGCTCGGGATTATTTATGCAGACAGCGCAGCTTTCTCTCTAGAGATTTTCTCCTTTGACGATGGAATTGTGTTTCCGGCTCTAAGTATGAGTCACTGACTCCTTTGTCTCTTGCTAGTGTTCAACGAGAATTCAATATGCGCAAAATAGACTAAGACCAAGTTGTCGGCACTAATATAGAAATAGCAAAATAACACTTAAGAAAATTTTGCCAAATGCCAATCCCAAATAGCGGCACCAATAACTTGTTCGTCGGTCTGGATGACTACAAGTGCACGTGAATTAGAACAAGTAGTAAAATGGCTCAAAGTAAGCCAGTGCTCGATCCCACGGGGATTGGACTTAAGGTATCGTCTCTCAAGTGTTAATAAGCTTTAACTCTAAAAATACGAGACAACAATGTGAAAGAGATTTTGATATTTAGTTTCTAATTTGTATACTAAGTCTAAAAAATGAATATACAAATTAGTGCGAACTATAAGTATGAGCATCTTTGAGGCTAAAGCAGACATGTAAAGAAATGAATTATCGATACAATTTGATTAATCTTTCCTCCGGTTGCTAGTCAAAAATTGTGCCTATGGATTAAAACTCTCATGGCCCAACCCAACTTAAGAATCATGAACCTTCCGAAGCCTAGATCTCTGTGATAAAAAGAAATTCATGTTCTAGCCATACAAAACAGAATTCCGTAATTGACTAATACGACTCGGTATATTTCTTGTCACGGTAGATCGATTTGTCAATTTTCCCAAACTAAGTAAAGATCATATCTATCAATTCACAACTTTCCAATTCCATGCTCTCTCGAGTAGAAACCGGACTTTTTAGATATACCATTAACATTGGCCAACATTAATGTAGTAAGAACAGAATTAATAGAACAACCATGGAAGAAAAGTGGAAAATCAAATGATCAACAATCACATTTCACTACAAATCAACTCTACAAACTTAAGAAGTACAAATTAACTTCCCATCGTTTGTTGAATAAACATCATCAAATGAGTGTAAATCCTTACAAATAATTGAAAGAAAGTAGAAAGAGATGAAAAACCTAAGATTTTCGTCCCCTCAATACCTGCTAACCGCGTTCTTGCTCCACCAAGTCGAGAATAATTAGAAATGAACCTAAGGGTTCTATTTATGCGGTAAGAATTTTCCCGGAATAGCAAGCAACGTGTCACGGAGTGCATGTGAGTCTTGCCTCAGTGACGGCGCAACGCGCCCCTCCTTGAATCCGGCCTTCCAGGTTTTAAGCCCAATGTGCCACGACGTGCAATGCGGAGCTTGGCCAACGTGACATGGCATGACGCGCACCTTCCTTTGGAATTCCAAGTTCCGAGTGGTAGGTCCAACGTGCCACGGAGGCACGCGGACCTTCTCACGAAATTGCCAATTTTATCATCAGGGCGAGTGCATCCGCGATGCAGCGTGACACGGCTCCATCGCGGAGCCCCTTTAATCATGCTTTCCTTGGCCATTTCCTTGCTGGCTTAGGAGTCATTCGATTTCTCCCACATGCATCTTAGCTTCATAAAATTATATTTTCACGTAAATTAATGCTAATCATGTTGGTTAGTATAAGTTCACATTTTAACTACAATTTACATATGAGAATGTACAAACATTATAGATAAACAAGAAGAAATGGCGCATTTGAGTATCGCGGGCATATAAATGCCCAAGATCAATGATCATACACCTCACAGTTGGTATTTAGCTACTCACAATTAAGAAAATCGAAAGCATATCTAACAATAAACTCATTGGATTCAATAATACAAGTAGTAAAATGAAGTTCGAGTAGCCTTCAACAGTGGCGTATCTTTATAAAGAAGGAAGAAAAGAGAATAGTTATTTTCAAATTCTACCAATAAAAAATCTCTTCTTCTATTACTAGGAATGTTCTAAAAGCTAGGAATTGAAAACTCCTCAATACACAATAATTTTTCTAGATTATATATCCATGAAAATAGGGTATCTTCTCTCTCGTTTTTGCGATGGACAATTTTACGAGCGGCGTTCGGCATCGGTGGAAGTAGCGGCAATTTGCTGTTATAATCGCAGCGCACATTACGCTATCTGCTTTGCTTTCAATATATTGTGGCCAAAAGTGGCTCCTTTAGTGTTTAAGCCAATCTCCATCGGTGCACGCCAATTCTTTTCTCTACAATCGGCAATTCGAGGTGCCATTCGGTGGATGAACAATAAGTCACCATTGGTAACCCGCATTTCGCTAGGTGGCTTTTTCGTAGAGACAATGGTGGGAAGCTTTTGGCCGGCATTTGTAGGTCTTCTTACGTGGAACACCAAATTTCATTCCACTTCCTTCTTCTTTCTCCCATTTCTTTCTCTTTTCTTCACATAGGCATGCACACAACAAAAGCAAATAGGGCATAAAATCTACATAAACAACTTAAAAACTAAGCTAAAATTTAGGATTAAGAGCCTAATGAGTTGGTGAATTACCAACTCATCGAGGACAGATAGGACTAGACAACTCTAAAATTGCTCACTAACTCAAGAAATAGAAGACTCAAAACTTTATGCAAATGCTTCAGAGGTAACTACAAATAATTAGCATGATTCTGATGTTTCCTTCATTCAAAATAAGGGGCATGGTTGATCAAAACAAACATATATCATCTTATGTCATTGAAAATTCACATTCAATGTTTGCCTTAAGTTAAACTGTATTCTTCTCTCAATCGATCACGACCGAACATATGCCAGGATCGAGCAGGATAAAGAAACTCGAGAGGCTCCAAGTTGACCAGTGGCATGAACATAACATCTAACTCATTCAAATAATACGGAAGATCATCTTAGACCAACATTGCGAAGTCTAAACAAGACATAATATCTTTACATACATAAGTCTAAAGTAGAAAACAAACTATGTCTAAAGCCTCTAATGCGCGAGTTGATGGGACAGACCCCAACTAACTCACTATATATCACGGCTGAAAATACTAATCATGTCTGAATGAAAGGCCCGCAAGATGAGGATTCACCAACTTTGATCCAAGAAGTACCGGTCTTTGGGAATCCGTCTATCGGTGGGACTGTGTGTCTAGATATTAGAGCTTGTATGATTAAATGACACGACATAGAGTATGTTGTCGGCACGTGGAACGTGCAGTATGTAAGGTAGTAAATTATGCTAAAGTAAAATCATAAATCATGCATATAACAAAACATCCATCAAGATGAGATTGTAAAGTAGGGCTTGCATGCTATTTTACGAAATCATGATGCGAGCATAAGCGAATCATAAGCCCAGATGAATGATCCAAAGTTGAAATGATAATGATGAATTTTGGGTCAAACGTCTTTGAAACACAAGTATCATGAATGATAATCATGCATAAATGAAATCATAGTAACAACGGGAGACTCATCATATAACCGACATTACCACGATGGGAGCTTACGTGGTCACGACTATCACACTCAAATGGGAAGAGCCGTCCAAAGCTTTTCTAGGATAGGATGCTACCATGATATCAATATCAGTGAAGGCCCGCCAGGAGGGGAAGCTCACAAGGGAGGTCCCAAATAATATGATCATACCTATGTTGGCGCGTTGTTCGAGGCACGGGGTTGGCGGCCCTTAGCCTGCTCGATGCTAAACCTTGCTCCCAAAAAACATACATACTCTCCATCATTTTTGAATGAAGGCGACCATCGTCATTGACGAAGTGTATATAATATACATACATAAATATGTAACCCATAAGATGGCCTTGGCTCAAGCCATACCACATGCGAGAAAATAATGGGAGTTTAGACTCTAAAACCATATGGTAAGCTAATTCTGAAATGCATAAAAATACTTGATCATGGGCATGCCCAATACTTACACATGCTTGAAATCAACTTGATTCACTTCAAAAACATGAACATAGAAATGGGTAATTTGAAATAATACTTTCTTATGTATATCATCATTCTTGAACACATATCTCATTGGATCTCAACTTTTTCATGAACTTTCACGGATGGGCATCATACTTTAAGAAAACTTGAAAACATAAGTTATAATTTTAAGAAGCATAGTCAAGCACGCCCATTTATCATATTTCAACATTGAAAACATGCTGAGATTATACCACGTGATTAAAACTTAGAGAATTCACACATTGGGTAAAAAATCCATAGATTCATCAGTTAGAATTTTCATGAATTGAGAGAGAAGTTAGGCACGGGTGGCGGACTATTGCACCCATTTATAAGCCCCTTATATACTGAAGAGATTTAGATTTCACCACTTCTTTGATTTCCCAATGAGAAATAAAGAAGAACTTTGAAACTATGCTTGCTCGCTTCTTCAAACCTCTAAGCTTACATGCAAGAATTTAGATGAGCTTAGAATGACCCAACCTTCTTAAGATATTCTATTATGAGCTTAAAAGCGATGTAGTTTAGGCGTTTGGGCACAACAGGAATTACGGAAAAGCCCTTATATAAATTCTTGAGGAAATACACACTTTGCCGGTCAAATGAGGACTAGATGGCCAGAAGCCCTAGACCACGACTCGTGGTCACCTATCATTACTTACGGTGCCAGAATTTCAGCAGGGTCACCACAAGGGACACGACGACTCGTGGTACACCCCGACAACTGCATTAGTGACAGGCAGTTAAAATTTTCACCTACGCACTTCCCTTTATTCTGATACCTTTAACCACGGGTGACCTAACAAATCATGGGGCTGACCATGACTTGTTGTCACCCCAAACCTGAAATTTTCAATGATAGTCAAACCCTTCCCCATGAGTCCCTTAACAACTTGTGGTGTTCTTGTGAGTCCTTTGGGCAATGTTTCATACAGCTGATGCATATATTTACATTTTCTCAGTTTCCACTCCCAGTGCGATCTTAGGGTTTTCGGGGTATTATAATATCTCCCTATTGGGAACATTAGATCTCGAATATGGGAAAAAACATGCGAAAAGCAAAAATGCAATCATCATACTCAAATGCGAACATAAATCTTGGGATGGGTAGTGACTGCGGGTGAAATACATGGTGGCCCGAATAAGCTTGAGATCACATATACATCCATTTACATGAAAGAAACTAGGGTACATGAGTTGAACATGTAACGGCTGAATAGAGTACTAAGGAGGGAAATTTATACCTCAAGCTAAAGCGAGACGGAAGGGAATAAAAGTGGGTATTTAGCCATCCATGCCGCTTCAACTTCCCACGTAGCCTCGATCTTGATTCCTTCATAAGCCTTGACTAAAGCTACTTCTTTGTTTTTAACTTACGGCGCGAACTAGTATTTCCATTGGAACCTCCTCATAACTAAGGTTGTCCATCCTGCCGCGACATTGTCCACGAGAATAGCCGGAAAATTTGGATCACCCAAACACTTCTTTAAGAGCAACATATGGAAAACATATGAAGCTGAAGATAACTCACGAGAGCTACTCCAACTCATATGCTACCTTGCCAACCGTTTCACCATCGGTATGGGCCAATATAACGGGGATTGATTTTTCCTTTCTTAATGAAACCTCATCCCTCCCTTCATGGGGATACCTTGAGAAACACCCAATCATCGACTTTAAACTCAAGTTCTCTCCCTCCTTACATCCGCATAGGACTTTAGGCGACTACTGAGTTGTTTTAAACTTGTCCCTCGCTAAACTTTCTCCATAGCTTCATCGAATGAATTTAGTCCTATCGTCGCATTTCACGGACTTCAAGCCAACCAATAGGCAATCTACATCTCCACCCATGAGAGCCTCAAACGGAGCCATGCGAATCTTTGCAATAGTAGTTGTTGTTATATGCAAACTCAATGAGAGGAAAATGACCGTCAACCAAAGATTAGAGATGTCCACTGGTACTATGTTTACTGTCTTTTGACCTATCGATTACCCTTGAAATTAATCACGAGACACTCTCAACATGTCCTCAAGATTCTGAATGGTCAGCTAAGCGTGTCACATGCTGCCCAAGTATAACGTTGTGCTAAGCTTGACATGAGTACCGGGTCCTTTTGAAATGACTTCCAAAACTAGGAGGTAAGGCGAGGTACCTCTATACGATATGATGTACAATGGCACTACATGCAACCAAACTAACTCAAAATATATAACTTAGCATAATATTCGGTTGAATCGGTGGTTTTGATAGGTAGGAAATAAGCTACTTTAGTGGCTTTGTCCTGATCACGCAAATGGAGTCATACGGTCGACAAGTGCGAGGCAACCCTATGATGAAGTCATATTTATCTCCTCCCTAGGAATGTTGATATCTTCGAATTACACCTCACGGTCTCTGGTGCTCATCCTTCTATTAGCGACAATTCGGACCTTAGCCACAAACTCCGCTATATCCTTAACCATGCAATTCCACTAAAATACTTCGTAGGTCATGGTACAACTTGGTGGCACCTAGATTAATAGAGTATGGAACTATGAGCTTATGCAACATACATTCCCTTAGTCACCAACATCCTGTACACACAAGCGACCTAATATTGGAGCACACCATCTCCCCCTTTGAAGAAGACCTCTACCTTATTTTGAGCGACTTCCTTCAACTTCACCAAACTAGGATCCCTCATCTTTCCTAGCCTTCAGCATCGATCACCAAGGATGACTTTGATCCATTACATAATTACACCACCATCGGTGAGTGAACCAAACGAACTCCCAACCATTCAAGCCAATGGACATCCTTCACTAGCTCCTTCCACCCCTCATCTATATGGGACACACTCTAAATAGAAAGCCTACTAAGAGCATCTGCTACCACATTAGCCTTGGATGGTAAATGACGCTCATATCATAATCCTTGACGACTCCAACCACCATTTTTGACGTAGATTTAGATCCTTTTGTGTAAACACATATTGTAAGTTTTGTGAATTAAAGTAAACACATCTACATGAACCTTGTACAAATAGTGTCTCCAAATTATTAAGGCAAATACTACTGTGTAATTCGAGATCATGAGTCGGATAAGTCTTCTCATGAACCTTCGCTCGTGGGGAGCATATGTTATAACCTTACCGTGTTGTACACAACCAGGGATGATCCTAGAACAATCACAATATACCATAAACCAATCGATACCCTCGGGTAAGTCGACACCGGTGTTGAGGTGAGTTGAGTCTTGAACTCTTGCAAGCTCTTCTCACAAGCCTCAACCATTGAAACTAAACCTATTTCAAGGTCAATTTAATCAACGGAAGCTATAATGGATGAAAACCTCTCAACAAAGCCTTTTATAGTAATGACTAAACCCAAGAAACTCCACGATGTAGGAAAGTTCACATGTCTAAGCCAATTCTTCATCGCTTCTATCTTTTGAGAGTCTTCTGTACACCCTCACTTG
The DNA here is from genome assembly GCA_018107945.1 of Datura stramonium. Classification (NCBI taxonomy): domain Eukaryota; kingdom Viridiplantae; phylum Streptophyta; class Magnoliopsida; order Solanales; family Solanaceae; genus Datura; species Datura stramonium. The sequence continues at coordinate 117,990 of JACEIK010002720.1, read as the reverse complement.
ACACAACATGACCCAAAAATTCCACTTGAGCTCAACCAAAACTCGCATTTCTTGAATTTATCATATAGTGATGATCCTTCAGGTCTGTACTTTACCACTCAAATGAGCGATATGCTCGCCATCTCTTTCCCAGGAGAAGGATATCATCTATGAACACAATCATATACATATCCAAATATGGCTTGAACACCTTGTTCATAAAATCCATAACGACGACGAGGGTATTCGTTAGTCCAAAGACATAACTACAAACTCATAGTGACCATACGAGTATTGAAGGTTGTCTTTGGGATGTCAACTCTCCCGAACCCTTAGATGAATGTATTTGAATACGAGATCTATCTTTGAAAACACTTAGCACCCTAAAGGAAATTTGGTAAAAAAAATCATCGAAATCTGAGAGGATACATTCTTGATGGTAACTTCATTCAATTACCGATAATCAATGCACATGCAAGAGAACCATCTTCCATGCGGATAAGAGAACTTGTGCACCCCAGCAGGATTTTCTAGTTCTTATGAATCCCTTGTATAAGGTCTTTCAGTTGCTCCTTCAACTCCTTGCTGAGTTGAGCCATTTTTTAAAAGAGGAATAGATATAGGATGCGTATCGGGAAAAAGGTCAACACCAAAATTGATTTTCCTCTCGGGAGGAATTCCCAGTAGATCCTCTGGGAACATCTTTTGGATATTCATACTACTAGAGCGCGGGATAGTTGGGGTTTTGGGTGTAGCATCTTTAACCTAACTAGATGATACATGCAACCCTTAGAAATCGTCTTTCTAGCCTTAAGGTAGGAAATGAAGCGACCTACAAGCTTAAGTTTGAACTACCCTTCCACTCGATGACTGGCCCACTGAAAATGGAACTTTCTTGCCTTGGTTCTACACTTGAGGAGGCATAACATGCATATTAACAATCCATGCTTAGGACAAAATCAAAATTAGTCATGGATAACTCTACTAAACTCTGCTTAGGTGACTCTTTGAAGGACTCACGATCGGGCAATTTCTATACACCCATCTTCTTATATTGAATTACCAAGCTGGAGTAGAGGCGAGAAGGGTCTGATAAGATTCGGGGCCCGACTTAAAAAATATTGGCAACATAGGGCGTCACAAAAGATAAAGTAGCCCCTGGATCTAACAATGCATATACACTAAGGTGTAACACTCGTAACATACCAGTGACTATATATGGGAAGACCTCCTGCTCCTAATAAATGCTAGGGCATAAGAATATGTTTTAGCATTGTACACCACTCGTACTAGTTGATGCTCCCTCTTGAGTCGAGTGCTAATTGGAGCTACTAAACTGGATGTTGGGCCTCGGCCCTATCATGGCCCTATCATTTTGTACAGGCAATCTTTTAGCATATGCAGGCTCGGCACCTAAAACAAGCACATGAACATGCTAAACACTAGCCCACGTGTCTCCGACCACATACGCTTACACTCGGGAGAATTTGGTCTGCCCCGAACTTTGCTACTTTGGCCTATAGGGCCCTGTGCTCATCCTCTCTAATCACACTTGGTACTCTACGGGCTCGGGTACATGCTTTCTCGTTGGGTTTGGTGGGGCACATTGATGCCCATCTCCATTGCCATTCTCATGTTCATTCCCATTTCTATTTCTCCTTTAAGTTAATTCTACACGGAGGCATGATTAAATGTATATAGCACGAGTTAGATGTATAGAGATATATCATCGCATGACTTAGATCGTGAAAGAAGGAACATTTCCTAAACCACTCGTAGCCTCTTCTTCATAAGTGTTGCATGCTTCACACCCATGAAAAAGACAATACTTAATGCGGCTTTCAAACACCCTAGGACACTTCAAAATCTAATGCTTCGATACCAAGTTTGTCATGACCCGGAGCATAGGCCCGGATGGAGATACGGGGATAAGAGATACCGAGAGGCTCCAAGTCGACCCATGTCTGTGAGAACATCTCTTTCATTCAAATAATACGGAAGATCATCATAAATAACATTCATGAAATTCCAAACAAAACATAACATCTAAATACATACACATAAGTCTAAAAGCGAATACAAAATATGTCCAAAAGCCTCTATCTTGAAGAGTTGGTGGACAAGACCCCAACTAACTCACTAAGTCTGAAAAGCGCAGAATTACTGAACATATCCGATTAGAACGGCCCTCGAAAGATAAGGACTTACCAACCTTGATCGTGAAGTACTAGTCTTTGAGTCTGGCTATCAAGGGAGCCAGTTGAATTATCGGAACTGTATCATGAAATAATACATCATAGAGTATGCGGTAAGTACGTGGAATGTATCGAGTATGCAAGGTAAGTTAAATCACTAAGTAAGTAAGATCATAAATCAGGGGATATGATAAAACATTATCAAGATAAGATTCGAGTAGGGCGTGCATGCTATTTTACGAAATCTTGATGCGAACATCATAAGCTTGAATCGAATGACCCAAAGTTTGAAATTGATAATCATAAGTAAAACTAAATATTGGGTGAGCCTTCAAACATAATACTATAACTAATGAATATGCATAGCGGGAAATCATTGAGGAACAATGGGAACTCGTTATATTACCGACATTACCACAATAGAGCTTACATGGTCTCGACTATCACACTCAAGTGGGCGAGCCGTTGAAAGCTTTATAGGGACAGGATGTGCCATGATATTAATATCAAGATGAAGGCCCCTTAGGGGAAGGCTCACAATGGAGGTCCCAAAAATGCGAGAACATCTTGTCGACTTGAACATGAAACTTGGATGAGACTGCGAGACAACGAACCCCGAGAGAAACTCCAAAGTCGACCCATGACATGAACACACAACCAACTCAGACATGAAAGCGGAAGATCGACATACATAACATAGCGGAAATATAAACATAAGATAAAGTTGAGTACAATACATTCATTACCTTGAACATAAACTATGTCCTAGAAAGCCTCTATCACTGACGAGTTGATGGACAAGGCTCTAACTAACTCTCTAAAACTAAAACTAAAAAAGTACCAACATATTGAATAAAAGAGGAATGCTCGACGAGATAAGAACTCACCAATAGAGGCGGTGCTAAATGCGAAGGCGGCTAGTGATGGGGTTGAGTCAGAAGACCGAGCTTTGTATCATAAATGATACAACATAGAGTATCTTGCTAAGTGCGTGGAATGTAGTAATTATGCAAGGTAGTAAAACTTTCATTTAAAAAATACATAAAAGTTCATAGGTAGAACAACATGATCATAACAAAATATCATAATGCAACATAAGCCTCAAGGTTTCAAAACATTTGTAAATCATTCATAATCATGAGAGAAGATTAATTGAACATGACTTGAGCCAAAGTATTAATCATATTCATGCATAAATCATGGGGAATGATGGGAGATTCTTATAGGCATACCCCGTATGACTTTTCCACTTTCTTCTCAATGCTCTCCACCTTTCTCATCATCTTAGTCAGTGTGTGAGAAAAATTCTTGAAGAAGTGTCGATGTTGGTCGACACCTTGTTCGCGAGATGGCATTCTCGATTGCCGGATGATGGTAGCCTCAATATCAGCAGTAGGTGGCTTTTCTCAGTTGGCAACACAACATTTTCTTTGGTATTTTTGGTGCATGGAATACACCATCTTTTTCAAAAGGTTGTTGTGATGGGAATTCTGCGGTATGGCTAGACTAGATGGACTCATCATGAAGATTTGAGGGTTGTGAGGTTTTAGGCTGGAGTAGGGAGAGTTGTCCAATCTTTGGGTTGGTAGGAGACAAGGAATTCATATTTTTCTGGAAGGCTAAGGAGCAGATAGATGGATTCCCCTCTTCATATAAACACAGGAATTCCTTTTCGAGCATCTCCTTCTTCTTTTTGGATTTATCCTTCATCTCTATATATTCAACTTCATCCTTAGACATTTTGGCGGTCACATTCGATATCCCAAGGGCGTGCCCGATTGAAGGGACATTTAAGCCATCTTACGTTATGACCTTCATGATTGAACTATTTGTTCAGTCATGTTCACTCATGACAATTTGGAAGGCTCAAATCAAATAGATCCTCTTCATCTTCGGGCGAGAGGTTCGGATGTAGAGGCTGGTAAGATATAAAGAGAAAAGGTTGTGTTGTTTTTGATTTTTTGAGATGAGAGTGGTCAAATCTTGTAGCTGCAGTTTTTATCCTATTTTTTGACAAAGATTGGTTATGTGTATTGAAAGAGGGGTTCGTTAGGAGGTTCTCTCATCCGCTCATAGTTGGTAACCCATGAATAGGAAGAATTTGAAAATCTCTTCCTTTGGTATTTTAGGTATTTGGGTGCATGTGGTAGTTTAGTTGGTGGCATCTATATGTAGTAGTAAAGCATCATCTCAACCAGGATATGAAGGATCCATAGCATGGTTTGAACTCGCCAAGCTATTTGGTAGTGAAGAGTTGCCTGGATGCATCTTTAGCTTTTGGGCTCCCTGTATCACGGACTTTGATCTTTAAGGCTTCTGTAAGATATGGGTCTCTTAGGGACACATTGAAATTTGGATATAACGTGACAAAGCGTCTCGGCATTCAAGGCGACCTCGGTTATACCCAATTTGCACGTTGGTACTCACAGTATCGTGTATCCAAAGGAGTGAAAGGCGCGCCACAAAGGGTGGCCTTTTCTTCATGATATGACTAGGCGGTCGGACAACACCAAAATGAATATGGGTGAATCCATGACTTTTCCATTGCTTTGGAAAATCATCGGGAATCTCACGAGGGTGACAAAGCTGTTCTTCTTGAGTAGCAAGAACAGGATGCTGGTAAGTGTTTTTAAGCGGCAACATATTCACTACTCCTTTAGGTTTATGTTGGACCAAAAGAAGCAATTTGTAACAATGGATTGGTTGTCTTTTTGGCAAAGAGGCGGAATAGTATTTAGAAGAGGCAGTATTAATATTTGGACACTTTGTTTTCATGCGCGGTATATCTACTTCATAAAGATAGACGTATTTATAAGACAGAGTTTTACTAAGTTCAGTGGACAGAGGAACTTTGGTGATAGATTTACAAGGACTAGACTCACTCATAGTTATTCAAGCTTGCTCCTCCCTCCAAAAAGGACATGGTTATGGCTGCGTGCAAATGGGTACACGAGAGGTTGTGATACAGATGGGGAGTAAGGCGGCGCGAAGGAAACGGCGGAGCAAGCGGCGAGATTGCATGCACAATATTTTCCTATGAAGAGGGTAGGCTTCAACACGAAGGATGGCTTGCCACGAAACCCGGCCTAACATCTCGGAGGATGGATTACCAAGTCGGTCGAGCAGTAAATTTCATCATAGACATACAAGAATTTCCCTACAAAAATGGGTTGGCTTCTCCACATCCACGGGCCCGGTTTGCCAAGCTACACAACTCGGGAAATCACTTTTAATATGCCCACTCATAAATTTAGCTGTTTATAAACTTTGGAAAACTATTGTACCTATATCAAGACTTGCTTACCCAACGTTTCGAGGCCCAATACTACTTGAAAGGGATCGGCCATAACATGCCTTTGGAAAGGAAGAACAGAGAATTTAGCAAACACTCCTTATTATTGAACATAGGAAAGTTTTTACAGACTCAACTAGTTGCATTCTACTCTTTTATACTCTTTACAATGGAGCGGCTAACCTCCCTTTATATAGAGGTTAGGTGACTACAAGATAAGACTTGGCACACCTTTCTAGAAACCTAACAAAACAAAAAACGACACACTTATTTACATGGCACATTAAGACAAATCACAGCATGCTTATTTAAAAAAAACTAATCTACAAAGCCTAATAATAGACGCCTAATAAACCAAATGGCCTAATAAAAGCAGTTATCCTAATATGCACAAAGTCCATGTGAAAAGCATGCGAAGTGGGGCCCGCTTTCGTCCTCATATGAGTAGTAAATTTCAGCGGGTGATGCGAGGCGGTGAGCTTCTAGAGTCTTGCACACATCTTGCATACATCATCATCCATTATACGGGTGGGACAACGTGTGAAGGTGGAATTGGTGGGTTTGGGCATTCTCTACTTGGATCCCATCGGACTCCATGTTTGCCGATGAAGAATCTAGTAATGCAAGCTCCATTTTAACGATCTCGTAAAGTAGCATTTCTGCTCGATGTTTTTTCAATGGCTTGCTTCATTTTCAGAGTCACTGATTAAGTATTTGATGGGAAGTTCGGCTGATCCGTGTAATGGCTTGAATGATTTCATCCACAGTGATCTTGTAGAGATTGCACGATATTCCTTTTTTGCTTTTCGGACTTCTTCCCGGTGAGGATGTGTATCGGTGTGATTCCATGGTGCCCTTTCTTTCGGCCAAATCTCTTTTGGAATGCACTTGTTGTGGAAGATAAACCTTTGTGCTTCATAGTATTCTTCTTCCAAGGATAGAAAAGAGACTGGAAATCGCTAATAGAAAGAGAGTTTTCGCTCGGCATGGAATTTCCCGTTGATTAACTTTGCGTCGGTGCAGCATGAATATCTTTTCATCGTATGAATTCTTGAAACATTGAGCCCGATATTGCACGGTTTGAACCATTGTAGAACTATCTTCAAAGTTGGTTGAATCTTGCCAAAATCCACGAATACATTGCATTTGAATTCCATTAGGATGTAATATGGTGACATAAGTAGGAAGAACCATAAGAGTTCTTGTGAAATCATTAGCATATGGAACTTAAACACGTGACAAAGCGGGTATTCGGGTTGACTCCATAAGGTTTAGGATGGATCCTCACACGTATTTCATAAAAACTTGTAGATCATAGAAAGTACGTCTTTCGATGGGATGGATGGGTCGAATGGGTCCACCGTGGCCCGAACAAGTACGCGGATGGCTTAGCGGCCTTGATGACACAGGACCTAGTGGGTTAGTAAGCATGAACACATCCACTTATTATTGGTTCCTTCATCTTCTTGGGCTTTGGAAAAAACCTTTTGCGAATTCATCCGGTCGCGATAGGAAATCTCTCAGGAAATTATCTTTCCCTTTCGGGTGCTTCGGTAGGGATTTGTAGGGTGAGAACTATTGTGCCCATATGAGAATTTGCGGGTGTGGAAGTATCTTTGGATTCATGGATCATCTTTGGGAACGCCTTCATATCCATCTCGATGAGGAACTCAGTGTGAATTAGGAAGAAGTTGAATTTCTTGAATCCATTTTTAACAACTAGAATTTCCACGAAGGTGGAATGGTAGTGCTGCTCTAAATCCTTGAGATTTTCCACTAGCATATCATATCCTTCTATGGCCATCTTTTTCTTCTATAAGAGGCACTCCAATATTCATTGTTGGCATCGATACGCGGTATCTTCTTTCCATCTAAAGGAATATGGAGAGTCTTCCTGTTGGGAGATTTGCTTGATCCTTTGGACAACTTCATCACTAACACCCCATGTTTGGGCATTCCTTTTTAGCATTTTTGTAAGTGGATAAATATATTTAGAGACTTGGGAATAAAATCTCTAACATAATTTATAATCCTAAAAATTGTTGAAGCTACTTTTGTGGTGAAGTTAGTGTCACGGGAAATCTAAGTAATTCCTGACGTATGTGTGGACCTGAACTATATTTACCATTGCTAAAGTACATCCTAAGAAATCAATGTCTTTTTGAACAAGGGCCATTTTCTTCTTGGAGAGAATAACTCCATTTTCTATTATTATATCATGAAAATGACGGGTAAGGCAAGTGTTCCTCCAAGTATCACTGAAGAATAGGATATCATCAATGTATACTAGTGAGGCGTGGAGGATAAATTTGAAAGATTTTGATCATGGGCTTTTGGAATAGAGAGGGTGCAGAGTTCGGCCCAAATGGCATAATCTTCCATTTGAAGTGTTGGTCGGGAATGCAAAATCCTGTTTTTGGTCTTTCCTGGGATGTATCCCCAATTTCCAAATGAGTTGGGGAGTCAGGCTTGGAAAAATATCTATCTTTAGCTAAGCGTGAAAATAGGGTAAGCTTATTAGGTATAGGGAATTTATCATCTTGGAGGAAATAGTTGAGTGGCTGATAGTTTATGTCTAATCTAAGTTTACCTCTTGTCTTCTCAACTCTCTTTTGACATAGAAAGCTTCACATGCCCATTGAGAATCGGATGGCTCGATAAGTCAAACTCCATGGCCGGGCGCACTCCACTTCTTTGCAAGGCGAAGGTGCTGGATTCATGCCGAGAGTGCTTGCCTTGGTTGGGTTGATCCTTTCATTCTTCTTGAATAGGAGTTTCATGAAGAATTCTTCATTCATCTAGAGTAGATTGCGACATTTCTTCATGAGCTCCTTATGAGATTCGCGAGATAGATGTTCCGTATTTGTTGCTCGATTTCTCGATCTTTTCATCTTAGGTGATCTGATTAGCGTGAGACTTCGAGTATGGCTTGACTGCTTTTGAACGCTATTCCATAGGCTCCAATGTGGAGTCGATCCTTTAGTTGTGTTAGAATATCAAATACAATTATGATATCCTTTCCTAGGACATACGATCCCAGCTTGACTTTGTTACGAATTTTAGTCACAGGAAGAACTTCGATTGTTATCGGATGATTTTTGATGATCGTGGTTGTTAGGATTCCATTTGATCGTGTTAAAGTTCTTGAAATAGGTGATCCAGCCGATCATCGGAAGCACTGTTTGATTCGTAATGATGAGGCCGCACGGTATCCTTGAATCTGATGACCTGAAGCCAGTTTGTATCCCGTTTGAATGAGATAAACATTTGGGCAGACCTAAGGAATATTGATAATCTTTGTTGATTTCCTCGGCCTCAGGTCTGGTAATGGTCATGCCCATGTTCTTCATATACTTCCATGGAGAAAAGGGTGTCTTACGGCGGCTCATCTTACGCGAAGGACTGATTCAGAGTCATTGTCCACGACATCGGCGTATTCTTCTATTTACGTGAGAAGCGGGATAGACTTTTTAGCTTGAGGATAGTTCTTTGTGAAGTGACCGATCTTGTGGCAAATAAGCATCTTGTCATTCTTAAGAGCTTTCTCACGAAATAGTTGGTTTCCCACAGGGTATTTGGATCTTCCTCGGTAGGCTTTGGCCATTTGAACTTCTTTTATTTTTGTATACATTTTCCTTCGAGCATGGCAAGAGAAAGCTGTGGACTTGGGATGATTAGGTCGATCTTACTACAAGCTTTATCAAGGATGGATTATTGTGCATGATCTACTTGAACGAGATCTTTTTGTACGAATATCTTCTAGTGCCATGAAGATTTCTTGCCTTATGTAGACAACTTGAAGGATTGTGATTGACTTGAATTTTCCTCAATAATCGTCATAGTTCGTCCTGCTAACGTCTTTTGCAAGGATGAAATGAAGGCTTGCTTCAGGCGGCGTCTCCACCTAGTTCGGTGTATATTTTCCATTTCTTGGAAATGAATATAAATGACATATCTGTCGAATGATATACATTTCATCTTGAAGAATTGTCTTCGTAGCTTTTCTTTCCATTGGCCTATATCTCCTGGCTTGACTTCATGTAGAGATTACGATGTTGAAAGCAAAGTCTTGGGACGTGAGAAGTATTCTTGTCATACATAGCAGTGTGATCCACCAATCTCTAAGGATGCTAGGAGAACCTTGATGTGAAATGTGACGAGTTAGATATTTCTCTCGCTCTACCAAGTGTTTCGTTACCATCTAAGTAATGAAATATTGGATCCTTTGTGGCCATTTCGAAACCTTGACATCATCGAGTGAAAGTATGGAATCCAATTCCAACAGATTTGGAATTGGTTGTTGGGTCTCTTTTCGAAATTGGGTCTTCGGTTATCCGTTTTGATCATCATCGACTTGAGAAACATCTGGTTCTCTTGGTGGTTCATGTATATCTTATTAGTTTTCCTCCTTAGAGGTGTCACAGTGAGATATCATCACTTGACTCGATCTTCATTTCTTGATTCATCACTTGGATCGCTCTCTATTGTCTCTTGATCTTTGGATATTGTGCTATCATTCTTGTCTAAGCCATAGAGTTTAAGACAACGATCACGAGATCATCAAGTTTTCTTGATTTGGCTCCTTTGAACTTTCTCCAACCTCTTTCCTTCTTTTGACCTATTTTTCTATTATAAGGGCATCTTTCCTTACCCAAACCCATTTTGCAATATAAAACGTAGTTTCCTCTTTGGTTTTTTGAGGAATGTTGTGGGTTCATATGGAGTGAAAGTAGTACGGACGGGCCAATTTAGGTATTGAGTATGTTTACGCGACGATATAGGGAAAGAAGGGAGGATTTTGAAGAGTGGCTTTTGGTTTTTTGTGGCCCAAAAGGTCCATGTCTTAGTAGTTTGAATTGTTCTTTGATGTCAACCATTTCCTTTTGTTGCTATGAAAAGATGTGGAAAAGTGAAGTGCTTGGTGAAAAAATCTCATACATATTACGTAGTCATAGTTCTGAGGCTCGGATAAGACCGGCATATTGATTGGATATTCCAGCTTTCTTCTCAATGCTCTCAACCTTGCTCATCATCTTAGTACGTATTGAGCAGCGTTCTTGAGGAAGTGCCGATGTTAGTCATTACACCACGGCAAATGGCATTCTCACGATTGCAGTTGATAGTAGCCTCAATATCATTGGTAGGTGGATTTTCTCCGAGTTGGCAATACAACATTTTCTTTGGTATTTTTTATGCATGGCTTACTGCGAGTCTTTTTCAAAGGGTTGTTGTGATGGATTACGGAGTATGGCTAGAGTTAGATGGACGCATCATGAAGATTTGAGGTTGTGAGGTTTTTATTTGGAGTAGGTTGAGTTAAGCGTCTTGAGTTGTAGGAGACAAGGAATTTATATTTTCTGACGACTAAGGGCAGATAGATGGATCCCCTTCTTCATATAAACATGGAATTCCTTTTGAGGAGCATCTCCCCTTCTTCTTTATGGATTTGGCTGTCATATCTATATATTAAACTTCATCCTCAGACATTTTGCTTGAGTCACATTCGATATCCCAAGGGACGTGCAGATGAAGGGACATTTGAACCATCTTACGTCAAAACCTTCATGATTGAGCCCATTTGATCAATCATGTTCAATCATAATAGTTGGAAGGCTCCAATCAAATAGATCCTCTTCATCTTAGGGCAAGGTTCAGACGTAGGATGGTACATATAAAGAGAAGAGGTTGTCTTTGTTTGGTTTGAGATGAGAGTGGTCGAAGTTATGGCTATGGTTTTATCCTCTTTTTTGGCAAATATTGGTTACGTAGTTGAAGAGGTTAAATAGGAGGTTGTCTCATCCACTCATAGTTGGTAACCCATGAGTCGGGAAGAATTTGACAAGCTCTTCCTTTGGTATTTTACGGGTATTTGGGTGCATGTGGTAGTTTCGTCGGTGGCATCTATATGTAGTTGTAAAGCATCATCTCCAACTGAAATGAAAGATCCATATCATTGTTTTGAAACGGATCATAGCATGGTTACGAACTCGCCAAGCTATTTGGTAGTGAAGAGTTGCACCGTATAGCAAATCTCTAGCTTGTGGAGCTCACGTATACGGACTTGGATCTTTGAAGCACGTAAGATATGGGTGAAACAGGGACATGTTGAAATTTAACGTGACAAAAATTGTCCCATCGTTCAAGGTTACCTTGGTTGTTCCCAAATTTGCATGTTGGTACTCATGGTATCGTGTATCAAGGAGTGAAAGGCGCGCAACAATAGAGGTACGGCCTTTTCTTCCGTATTCGACAAGGCGATTAGGACAACACCAAAATGAATATGGGTGAATCAGTGACTTTTACATTGCTTTGGAAATCATCGAGAGTCTGCCAAGGTCACAAAAGTTGTTCTTCTTGAGTAGCAAGAACAGGATCTTTGATACGAGTTTCGAAGCGGCAACATATTCCTTTACTCCTTTAGGTTTTTGTTGAACCAAGAACGAATTTGTAACCATGGATTGGTTGTCTCTTTGGCAAGGCGGAATAAGAATTTAGGAGAGGCAAGTATGTACTTAGACACTTTGTTTTTCATCGGCGGTATATCTACTTCATAAAGATCATTTCATATTTACAAGGCAAAGTTTTACTATGTGTAGTAGACATAGGAAATTTGGTGATAGATTTACAAAGACTCAACGAAGAAGAAGAATAGTTACAAGGGTGGACTAGACTCACTCACCAGCTATTCAAAAAGCACTCCTCCCTCCAAAAAGAAATGGCTACGCTCACGATACCAAATGGAGTACGCGAGAGGGCTCTAATACGAGATGTGGGTAAGACGGGCGAGAAAGCGACGGGCAAGGCGGCGAGATTGCGAGGCGGGATTACTAAAGCGATCACCCCGAGCACTTTTTAAAAAGTGACATGAAACACAAGATTATGCGAAGATAACTTTGAGGGCATGTCAACTCATACGCCACCTTACCAGCTCTTCTCACAACCCGGTAAGCGGCCAACATATTGGGGATTAAGTTTCCCTTTCTTCCAAAACAACATGACTCCCTTCATGGGAGATACAACTAGAAATACCAGAGTCGTCCACATCAAACTCAAAGTCTCTTCTCCTCACACGACATATGATTTAAAGCTGACCGAGAGGTTTCAAATGGTCCCATATCAGCTGAACCTTCACCATCTCTGGTGAACCCGAGATCTAGCCTATCCATGTTGCCTCACCAACCTCAAACCATCCGATGGGAGATCTACACCTCCGCCCATAGTGGGCCTCGAATGGTGCCATTTAGATCATAGAGTGATGGCACTGTTGTCTCAAGCAAGCTCGGATACGGGCGAATGATCATCCCAAGTACCTTTCAAATCATGAATGCCCTCAACATGTCCTCATGAGTCTGGATTGTTCACTTCGCCGCCGGGCCATCTATACGTGGATGAAATGCTATCTTGAAGCAACTTGAGTCCCAAGTCCCTTCTAAAAAGACCAGTAGGCCAGGAGGTAAATGATCTTGGGCACCTTTATGTGCCAGTGATGCTCAAATGCGTCATTTTGTATGTTATTTATCTAACAATGTTTGTACATTCTCATATAAATTATACGGAAGTGTGAATTTATACTAACCAACATGATTAGCATTGTTTGCCCGGGGAAAAATGTGCACTACGCTAGGCTAACATGCATGTTGGGAGGAATCGAAAATGGACTCGGAGCGAGCAAGAAATGGCCAAGGAAAGCAAGACCAGGAACAGCGATGGAGCCATGTCACGCTGCCATCGCGGAGGCATTACATGGGACAGTTGTGGTGTCTAATTGCACTTAACCCTCTAGTGATCATTTGAAATTTAGAGAACATGATTCTTTGTCTCCTCTTTGCCTCCTTAACAAAAGTTCCACACGGTCACTTTAATAAGCACATCATTCCTACTATTATTTCAATGCAATTTCTACATTTTAAATCCTTGATGGCTCTAAATTAAAAATTTTGATTTCTTATTTTAGGCCGGTTTTCTTGGCTTTGGAATGACTTAACGAGGTTCTTGAGGAACATAAAGAGTTGACCCGGGAATGCGGAAATTTGGCGAAATTGGAGGTTGGTCTTGCTAATCCTGTTGAGGTGGAAGCTTTAGTTATTCAAGATTTTGAAGTTGAGGCCATCAAGGCTAAGAATGCCTCTACGAGAAGATGAGAGGGGCGTGTATAGCCGGGGAAGCTAGCTTCACGACCTCGAATAATAGTTGTCGAAGAGGAAAAATTCAGTTTCACGGGGGTCCTTGAGGCTAAAAATTCATAAGGAGTGGCAGGAAAAATTTATAAATCTTGGAAAAACTCTCCAGGAAGGGATGACACTGCGAGACGTCGGCTGCTGCAGGAGAATACAGCTCCTATATTGCTTTCAAAGGACTCGACATGAATCTCGATCAAACTTGCGCTAATTTTTTACTAGAAGCTTACGGTTAAAAAAGAAGCAAAGACCGGAAATCCTTCGAACCAATTCCTTTTACAAATGATCGTGAGGCTTGGTCAAAAAAAACCAAAGACGAGAATCCTTCGAGACGATTCCTTTTACAAATGATCCATGAGGCTTGTTTCGAATAAAGACCTTAAGGAAGTCAGCGGGGCCATAAATATTGATGATCAGATTAGAGCGCCTTGCTCCTATTCAGACCATACATGGCTACATTCGGAGGGCCTTGCCTCATCCTCTTCCAAATTTTTCGATGAGAATGGACGACGTGGTGGAAACCTCGGTCCCTTTCTCCAACCTTGAATCTTGATGTTCGAAATATTTAAAAGACTCATCGTACATTATTCGCATCTTCTTTCTTATAACCTTGTTCTTTTCGAACCATTAAGTGGCTGGTTATCAAATAAAAATCCTTATTTCATCATTTCTTACTTCAAACTGTTACGTGTGTTATTAGCGCTCTTAAGTTTGCTTGAAACTTAGCTATTAGAGCTTTCTTGAATCCCTATAGACTGGCTTCATACCTTTAAGAAATGTTTAGTGTTTATGGTTTGGAGATTATCCTATTTCTCGTGATGAGTTCCATCTTTCTTTTAGTAGATTTGTCGGTCTTACTTGAACCCATAATCCCTTTTCATCAAGACTTGGTTCATACGAACTCAAGTTTAAGGTCTTCGGATGCTTAGAGCGAGAAACATTTGGAGGGATGCATTTTAAAACTTTTTCCAAGAGGAAAGTCGACATGTCCTATTTTATGCGGGAAAAAATAACTTAAACTTTTACGGTTATTGAAAGACCACTTTTTGCATTAAAGTCGTTTGGTTAGAAAACAAGTTATTTTGGGATAACTAATTTCATATTTAGTTATTTCAAATTACCTCACAACCGATGAAGAATAAATAATAAATATGAGTTTATCTCATATTTGACATATATAATAGATATAGGTTAAGTTATCTGAGATTTTTATCTCAACCAAACATGAGATAAACCTTTTGTATTTGTTCCTTATTCTTTATTGAAGGTGAGATAACAATCCCGAATAACTATATTCGGGATTAGTTATCCCAGGAATAACTTATTTTCAACCAAAGCGACCCACAAATGAGTTTTTGCCACATGTAGCTTTTGCTATAGCTTTGAGTCTTTTGTTTTTTGCAGGCCTTGAATTACCTTTTTCTCTATAAATATTTTGCTTGTCCTTTGCTTCCTAAATAACTTCTTTCAAAATATACTTCATCTCTTCCAACATTTATATTTCTTTGAAATATATTTCCCATCGTCTTATTTCAGAGACACTAATTAGAACCTATTATAGATGTGATAGATCCACGAGCCACGAATTTCATCTTTGATGTCGCCGTTGGTAATGTCATTTTCACCCTGCGAGTGTCTTTTGGCCAGAAGCTTTAACAAAGTTGCATATTGTCTTGACAAGGTAGAGGTATGTTGTAGTTATCTAACTCACGTATCCTCAAAGCGCTCAGTGGTGAAACGCCAACTCTATCCTCACGGGTTCAAAAGCCTTAGAAGCGAGAAGATGCCTTAGTCTTCTTTTCTTTTTTTGTTTGTAAAATTTGTATTTTAGGCCTCTTGTTATTGAAATGATGCTTTTGTAGAATAGTAATTCCTTGTATGCTCAGGCTTTTTCGAGCTATGCTTCATATGAAAAATATCTCTATTTTGATTCTTTCTTTACTAATATCTTTTTTATCATAGTGTATGAGAATATTTTGGAATTTTAGAGTTACGACTCCCTAAATCAAGAACTCATTTAGCAATCTTTTAATTAAGGTAACCTTATCTTTGTTATTTACAGTCATTCTATTGGGGTATCAGTTTCTCCCGACTAGGGACAGTTCACCCTTTATGTGACTCTGCGGTCAGGAGCTTTAGTTATACAGCGGTGTTTTACGAGTTAATATGTCTCTTGCTCATTTTCATCTTCATGTCGTGTCTATTGATCAATCGGGATCCATTGTGTTAAGGAATCTAGGTTTTCTTTAGAAATAATTTAAAGCTTTTACTCTCGTCATCACCGGCGGTCACGAATTGTCTTTGCACCGTGGTATATACAGCCATTTGGAGAGTTTTGTTATACCTTTTTAGATTTGGACTTGAGGTTTCTCTTAGACACCACGATGTTATATTCGGGATCAAGGTTTTTAAGCCTCCAGGAGTATTAAACTTTTAATGGGGTTCTATTCAAACCTTCGATATTGGATTTTTTGGATCGGGGTTCTTTTTAAACCTTACGGTGTTGGATTTTTTGAATCGAGGTTCTTTTGGACCTTCGATGTTAGATTTACGGATCGGGTTTTGTTTAGATATCCAATGTTAGATTTACGGAATTGGGGTTATTGTTTAGACCTCCGATCTTAGATTTTTGAATTGGGGAATCGACTTAAAGAAAAATTCACAAACGACCTACTTGTCTAGCAAGCCAATTTTGAATTGTAACTCGGTCTTAGTAAATTGTAACCCTTTTGCGATACAAGTTTCTTATGAAAATCGTTGCAAAATTGTGTCTATAGCCATGTGTAAATATCCATCACTAGTGGCCAATTAGGTTGTTGTTACATAAATTCCAAACAAGAATAGTTGTGAACTATGCATGTGTTATCATCTGATGTCGATTTGTATCTCATATTTCTTTGATCCTTGTAAAGTAGTCCCTTTTCATGTCTTCGGGCAGAGTCGGAAATCGATTTTGTTGATGGTGTTTCTTCATCTATAGCGTGTTGGCGTATGTCGGTCCCTTAATACACATGTTGTTGCCTCATTAAAAATTTTGTCATAAAACGCTATAGGGACAAAAAACTAATCAAAGGGAAAAAGAGTGTAACGCGCATCATTGAGTTTTAGATTACGAGATGGTTGGTGTTTGCTTGATTGGCAACTTCTCTAAATGGCTTCATTTTCTCCTTTCCTAAGCTCTTTCAGTTAGCCTTCCCTGGCTTCCTTATTTGCTTATCCCCAGGCATAGTAAACAACACACACAAAACTAGCGGCCTTTGTTCTGACCCAAATTGTCGAAATTCTTAATTCGTGGTTCTCCATCCTCGATACTATCAATGTTCGATTCAAGAGTTTGTGTGGACTTCTATCTTTGAGTAGTGGCGTAGAGCTAGAGTATTTATACTATGTTGTGACTGTTCTATACCTTTAAGTAAGGAAATAAAGTTTAAAAAATGAAACATACCTTCAAGCTCTTTGTTAATCCCTTGAGGTACTTCTGGAAGCCAATCCTTGATTAGAGAAGATGTATGAGCAATCCTAGCTAGCGCACCTTCACATCTCTCTTTTTCTTGTGATAAATCCTTTTGCATGAGGTTTTGATTCAGTGTACCTGCACTATTAAGAGTGCCAAAAAAGAACTCTTACTTAGACAAAAGGAGATCTTACAGAGCCAATGCTCGGTGTTTTCCCCTTGATTGATTGTCATCGAGCGGGATCGGAGCTTCGTCATTTTCTTGTTTTTCCTCACCTTCCCTTAGTAATTATATTTGGCCATGTCCTTTAGGCCTTTAGATAGCTATTTCTCAAAAGTATGGAAACTTTCAATCCCTAGTTTTGTGCCCATGGGTGCATGAAAGTCATAACATAGATTTTGCTCTTTAATGTGGGGGATCCAATTTGACAGGGTTTGGAATAAGGCCTCCTTGATGTTATAGATAGCCGAAATCATTTGGGAAGGACTAATGTTAAAGTAGTATTTTGATAGTTGTGGACTTCTATCTATTGCAAGTACGAAACTTCGGGGTTTTAAATGCTTTCCTATCCTACGAGTCCTTTGCTTCCTCGATCCTGTGTTTCGTTTGTTAGGACACGTGCAATAAAGCATATTAGAAACTAAGTCCTCTTCGAGGCCTTACTCGAAACTAGCTTTGGCTTGGTCGAATATGGTGAATAACGATGTTGAATTAATCCTTCGTGAACCCGAGTTGACTCCACATTGAGGCTGGTTTTTAACCATTCTTGAGTCGGTGTCTCTCCCCTTTAGCTCTTGTTATGAGATCGGGAAAAAATCATCCTCTGCCCGTATCTTCTATTCGTATTGATTATGAACGATCGCGTGCAAGTTGTCGCCTCAAAATCCATCAAGCTTTCCTTAAGCTTGATATAGGTGGACAAACTTTTGGTTAGCCACTTTTAGTAGTTAGGTGTCACGATCATCGGGGACCATGGCGTGACATCCTTTCTTTGCAGCGAGTGGAAAAATTGTTGAAGCTGAGTTTAGAACTTCTTTTCTCGATTTGGAAGATATCTGCTTTCTAAAACTATACATTTCAAGTCTCGGCATGTGCTTTGTATTAAAGTAGATGTACAATAATATTAAAAGAGCCAATGAAACCCTCATGTAACAAAGAATACCATACAAGTGCGCCTCCAGATAGGTTTGTCAAACTTTTTGACCATGGCCCGATTCGGCCTCTTTTGAGGTCAAATCATTTCCTTGGCCAGACGGTGAAAGAAAGGACATGTTCATGTGGTTCTGTGATGCTATTATACTTCGTCATATGCGGCATTTTGAATCTCTTTGGGATCGGCTTTAATGGCGACATTTGCTTTTTACAACAACCTTTGAATAACTCTAAAAGTCAGTGCCACTTTGGGGTGGTGGGTCACACAGAAATATGATTCACTCGAGTAGTCAACTCTAACGAGATTGGACTTGAGTTCCTTCCTAATCGGTTCTACCACAAAAGGCATATATGTTGGCATCTCAAGGTTTAGCCTTTAAAACATTAACCCTGCATTCTTTCATTCGGTTATGTACTTCCGGCTCCGCCAGGGGCTTCTCCGCGGCATCGATGCTTCCAATTGTGTCTGCTTATTGACTTTGGAGTTGTTAGTGTCATCTTGGTTAGCATTGTAATACCCCAAAAGTCTAAGATCGGACCCGGGTTGAGCGAGAAAAGAAACGAGGAAGAAATTTGCACAAACCATGGAACGGCTTGTCGTCCCCGAGTCACCCAGTGAATTGTGGAGTGGCTCGTGATGGGATTTCATGCCAGTGAAGAGTCATGGCCAGGGGGGTCTTCACGGATGGTGCAATTAGTCATGGTGTTACTTCATGACTCATCAAGTGGGTCGTGTCCAGGATGGCTAAGTTGGAGGTTGGGATTCGGTGAAGATGCGAGTGAGGGCCGCGAGGTCGTCACTCCTCTAACGACTCGTGATGTCCTAGTTGGGACTAGTAGTGATAGTTTTACGAATGAGTAAGGTTGTTTTCATAAATTCTAAGCCTAAGTCCTAAACTATGTCATTTTAAAGCTTTGTTAGGAGGGTTTTTAAGAGGGTTTAACCTATTCTAACCCATTCCCTTTCCTATGCGTACAGTTTTAGGGTTTGTTGAAGATCAAGCCTAAGACTCACTTAATTTCTTCTCGTGGTCCTCTGGGATTTCTAGCGCAAGAGTAAATTTAGTTCTTCCGGAGTATGTGAGGCCATGAGTGAGGGTTCCTTTCACTCTCATGCTTCCTTAATTCTCCTAAATTTCCATGAATCAAGCGTCGGAATTCTAGTTATGATTCAAAAAGGGTTTTTTCAATCTGGAATTTCATAGAAATAATACAAATTGTCCATGGGTCGATTCCTTCTATGTTTTAAAGTATGTTTGATGATTAATGGGCAGTTTTTATACATGTTCTTATTATAAATTCATGAGTTCAAGTTTTAGAAGTTTTTGCCCAAATATGCAAGTTTATGATAAAGTTAAGTGTATGATTCATGATTTCAAGGATGATGAAGTACCTAGCATGATTAAATGTTTATGATTTTACCCATGTATAAATTCATGTTTGACACCATCAAGTATATTTCAAGTAAGCATGACCTTGAGTTTGGATATTTCCACTCAGAAATTAGCATGTTTTCATGATTCGGTTTAGTTTTCTAATAGTCGGCACCACGTGGTTTGGAGTTTATACTCGGCTGTCGACATTAGTGTTTGGAGCGGGACTTCCCATATTCGGATTTTAGGCTTTATGCATGTAATTCTATGGCCAGTTTCGTTGAAAAATGATGGTTTTCGGCTTCATTGCAAAATAATGGAGAGCATTTGCACGTTTTTGGGAGTAGTGTCTAGCAGAGTAGGTTGGGGTTCGGGTAAACCACGGGACTCGGAACTAAGTGCCAATATAGGTTTATACATGTTCATTGGGACCTCCTTTGTGAGCTTCCTTTGCCTCGAGGGCCTTGACTTGATATTCTTATCATGGTAGCGCCCTTAGCCTGAAGGCTTTGGATGGCTACTGTCCACGCAGATCGATAGTTGGGATCATATAAATATCGTGATAGTGTGGTTATATGAGGAATCTCCCCCATTGTTAAATCAGTCTCGATTATGCATGTTTATCGGTATGATATTATGTTTCGACGGGTTTGACCGATGATCGGGTTCTTGGTTTTTACTAATAAATATCGTTTCAACTTTTGGGTCATTCGATTCAATTATGAGATCTAGTTTATGTCCCATTCATGTTTTTCAAATATCGGCGTACGATCTGCACTCTCGGGAATCTTATGATATTATGACTTATGTTATGTATGATTTAGTTTATACTTACTCAATTTGTTTTACTTACCTTGCAAACTTGAGTACATTTTAAGTACGGACCTTTTTCTTATGTTATATCATTTCATGATACGGGTTCCGTGAGTAGCTAGTCTCGAGCTTAATCCAGGTTCTCATTGGTGAGTCGTCAGCAGGACCTTCGGTTAGTTGACTTACGTTATTTTGACTTGAGACTTATTATGAGCTATTTGGGATGTTGTCCACGTCGGCTCGTTAGTATGTTAGAGGCTTTTCAACGTAGACTTGTATATTCAACAGATTCGGTGTTATGATGTTATCGTTTGCTAGATTTTTGTTATTTGAACTTATTTATTTCGGAATTTAGTTTTAGTTTTGCTATGTTAATCTTTAGTTATCATGTTCATGTCATGGGTCAACTTGCGGCCTTTAGGTTCCACAGGTTACGTGTCTAAATCGAGGCCTATGTTCGGGTCGTGGCAAGCACGTTACGCAGCTTTCTTGCACCATCGAATCTTGTCTGACTATGTGATCATTTATAGGTCTCGGTTGTTCGATGAGAAATTCGTAAGGTTTCTTTTGAGACAACCAGTTGCGACCTTCTTTCCACTGTGCATTCCCTTCCTTAGGGATTACCGCTTTTCTTCTTTTTATGATATTTACTTTAGTCGAGTCCAAATAAGCGACATCCAGTTCTATCTCATCGTCGGAGGTGCTTTGCTCATTCCAAAGACTTGTACGAGCTTCTTCTCTGTGCGGTGGAGTCGGAGCTTGATCGGGTACTATGTGTTCTAGTTTTCGTCGGCCTTTTGTTGTTTCAGTAAGACAAGCAAATATTCAAACCCATTAAAGTAGATGAGCGAGTTAACTCAACAGACAATTGCCTTACCCAGCCTGACGATGGGCACAAGCATTTATCCTAAAAATAGTACAGTTAAATTTATAAGAGGTCAAGGATATGTGTCTACCCGAATAAACGTTCCCATGTTTGGTTATTAATTAGTTCGAATATCGTCTAATTTAAGGCAACTAAGAAAAAAACTATATAATTAAATTTAAAAAAGTAAGAATTAAATGAGATCTAAGAATTTGAGAATAGTGCATTTGGATGCGAGTGATCTTTGAAGCTTGAATTTGCAAATTGACAATGATTTCGAGAACAAAGATAGAATAAAATTAGATTTAATGAGAGATGAAAGCTTGAAAAATAAGATAATATATTGTTTTTCGTGTATTGCCTTAGAATCTAATGCCTCTATAATTGTGTCAAGCTACTATTTATACAATACAGAATAATACACTAACTAATCGGAAGATTCGACGTAAGCCCTAAAGCGTCTTATCCAGATGCTTGCCATCCACGTGTAAATAGTAGTGTCAGCTAATATTTCTCTATGCTGACAGAGAGGGTTGTACAAGTTATCATGACATATCAGATCCTTTTTGTCCTACGTGTAACGTTATCGAGACACGGTTCTTGACCACCTTTGGCCCTCAATTTAGCCTCTTTACGAAGATAATCTTTTCAAGTGGAAGAAGAAGGTTTGTAAATTATTCTCCCACGAACACGTTTTCGAGATCGGTTTCTATTAGCTGACATCCTTGTAATTTTATATATCAATACAACGTGTTTTATCTTGACCCGTGCCACGTGGCAGAGTACATTTCTTCTCCCATACAGTATGAAACTCGATCTAATAGGAGTAAATGGAGTCGCTCAGAACGGGATAAGAAAATTTTGTGGAAAGAAAATAAAGGAAATGTCAAGAAGGACAAGTGTTGGAACTTGGAGTCTGAATGTCGAGAAAATATAAAAGCCGACAATAGTGTGTGTAAATTTATAACCATAGAGTTAAGACACAATATACATGTACATAAACATATTTTTGAGTTGGACACATGAATTAAGTTTAAACATACCGTTCATCTTCATTGATACAATAGCAATTGCTTTGGGCGATTAAATTTGAGACCAAATTCACAATTCACAAGTTATCAAAAAGTGCCTATCCGTCGCATATCAATAATTATTGACTCTTGTTTATGCATGCATATAATAAAAAGGTATTGATCGAAACCTTTTACTTTATCCACCAATTAGGCTAAAAGGCCAACTGCTTGCTCAGTTGGTGTTTTTAGCTTGGGCCTCTTTAAAATGCCATTTTTAAAGAAGTAAAAATATATTTTACTAACTTGCCCTATAAATACATTAGAGAAAAATGTAACTCTTTAATAATTTATAAATTACTAACCGTTTAAATAAGGGTAAAATTGAAAGAAGCAAACATTAATGTCTTCTTGATAATGTGAAACATCACTTATTTTGAAACAATGAAGGACAAAACACCACTTATTTTGAAACGGAGGGAGTATCCTTTTTCAAGCTACAAACCATTAATGTAAATCCAAGTTCCAACAAAACAAACTATTCACGGGTACACAAACGAGTCAATACACAAATGTCTTCTCACTTCTCAGATAGTGTTTGTGTTAAGAATTAAGATATACAACTTTCAAGTTTGTTTTTTAATGTTCTCTAGCACAGGTATACAGCTCAGCACTTCATCCAAGGTATGTTTTGTCCGACAATGATAAATAATATATAATGGGTTAAAGGACAAAAGTTTAGAGGATCCACCATGTTAGTGGGTGCAAAGAAAATGGAAACAAGAATGTCTAGAGACACATGGCACAAGATACTTCAGAAGATTAAAATGAAGCAACGCAGGAAAATTCTCAGCTTATAATAATACAACACTACAAAGTGCATAAGACAGGCATCTCCCTGTAGTTTCAAGGTCAGTAGACTGACTATTTAAACTTTTAGATAAGTTGAAATTATATACAATACATAGTCTAAAAAGACTTGTTTACGCCTGCTCTTAAATGAAGCATACTTTGTTTTTCTTTGATAACGAGTGAAGAATACATATGAATAAAGTCTTCCAACATTAAAAATTATGTTCTTTCAATTGAAACTAAATAGTACAAATGATATACTAATACACATACAAAGGAGTAATACAAAGTAGGGTTAGCTCAATGACATATTTGATCCCTAGGATACTTATATGACGCTGTTTTTACAATAAAGATTTAAGTTCACATTGTATTATACACAAATTCAAGAGAATCAAACTCCACAAAGAAGGTTGAAGGTAGATAAGGCTAACATTAGTTACATTTATCTCCTAGATTTTGTATACCTATACACTAAGGCTGTAGAAGGTCAAAATGGGTGTCGATACTTGACATGAAAGATTTCTTATTTGGTCTACTTCACAGGAGTGCTCTATATTGGAGATGGGCAAATACAACAATGTAGTTAGGCCAACATAATTAGAAGTTAACCTCATTGGAAGCCTTACCATATGATGCATCTTAAAGCTGAATGACAAGGCAGCAACTCTTGGCCATGGGCGGTGCTACGGAATACTGAATGATCCGTTAAGTCCTCTCCATGTTATTTCTGTTTTCCAGGTTTACACCTTGGAATAGCAGTTCCCATATATGGATCTCGCAGTGTAACCTGCGCTGTACAATGGCCAACTGTAAGTTAGTGATTCCAACTTAATCAACTTCGAGTAAGCATAAAACATTATTTGCATTTACATTTAGAGCAAAGCTGTCTTTTAATTTGTATTTCCTGTTGCGCTTAAAATTGCAGCAATGATCACAGAATGACCTGTTCACAGGACTACATATTTTTCTCCCGACCCCAACCCCCATAGGCCAAGAAATCAACACAGAAGTTTGTGAAGAGAAAAGAAATTATATTACCAAATATTAATATAGAAACTACGAAAACAACTTAACAAATGCACACTGACCAGATTTAATCAGTCCCTTGACAACCTTGGATGCTCTTCTATTTCTTGCTAATCCTGTTGTATGCACCGACCAAGTTGGTCCTAATAAATATAATCTAGAAGCTGAAACATCCAATAACCACCAGTTGAAAGGTTCTATCGTATTAAGCAAAGAAAGGAACAAGGCACAGTGCTAAATAGATAAATGTTCTACCAAAAAAGGAAAAATTGAAGATCAAAAGAAAAATAAATCATGTGCTACTACATAAACCTATGGAAGGCATAGTGAAAAGGATTAAGCTCCTTCTATCGAGAAAGAGTCTGACAATCATTAGATTCATCCATATTATTCTCTAGGAAAAATCTATGAAGTGTTGGGGTCCAAGGATTTCACATCTCTAGTATGGTCTTAAAAACTTACTTGGAATTTTTAAACTGGCATGAGATGAGTTTAAATGGAGTAGCATAGTTTGTGAGGATTCATATAGGCGACTCTCACTTGTTTGGCGACTGGGAATAGTTGTTGTGGTATTTGGAGTTTTAGTCAAATAAATCAATAGTGATCTGCGGTTATTCTTGTTTTGCAGGATTGATTGATCTAAAAGGATGCTGATTGATTAATTGAGCAATAAAGGAAGATCCAGACTGCTAATGGGAAGTGACGATTTGGGTACTTAGCATAATAATGAAATTGTCGAGAATCTAAATAAGGAAAGAAGTACCAGATTAAGGAAAAGATCTTGAAAAAGGAGGAAGCAAATTCAAAGAATGGACTTGTGGAAAAGCTACATTTAAAATATCACAAGATGCACAAGCTTGAGGCATGTAAAATTGAAGAATGAAAAGTTCCAGCAGCTAGGAAAGCTGGATATGGAAAACTTGAGGCAACTGAAGATTAAACAAGTCAACAATGGCTGAATTTCTGTAATTTGAAGATCAAGTTTGAAGACTGTATCTCCAACGGCTATTGATGCTACAAAAGGAAAACTTTCAACAAATAATTCTAATGTCTGAACATCTAGTAGAAATTGACCAGAATTTGAGGACAAAGAAGACAGAGAAGCACTCGAAAAGAAAAGAGCAATGCAGCACAACTTGTTGTACTTGGAAAATTTGTACTTTTAGTTTACAATCTATTCTGTAAGAGAGTTCATCATTGTACTGAAAGAATCCCCTAAAAAGGGTGAAAGTCATTGAGGCAACTGAAGATTAAACAAGTCAACAATGGCTGAATTTCTGTAATTTGAAGATCAAGTTTGAAGACTGTATCTCCAACAGCTATTGATGCTACAAAAGGAAAACTTTCAACAAATAATTCCTAATGTCTGAACATCTAGTAGAAATTGATAAGAATTTGAGGACAAGAAGACAGAGAAGCACTCGAAAAGAAAAGAGCAATGCAGCACAACTTGTTGTACTTGGAAAATTTGTACTTTTAGTTTACAATCTATTCTGTAAGAGAGTTCATCATTGTACTGAAAGAATCCCTAAAGGGTGAAAGTCATTTTCATTTCTACTGTCTAAAGAAAGAGCTTTCTAAATGAGAGAAAGTTTGGGCAGCCTTTGTTGGTGGTTAACAAAATTGAAACCACTATGTGTAACTCTTTGTGATGATCAAAAAGACAAAACCACATATTCATAATGCACGTGCAAAAGCACTCATTGCTTTGTGTTAGAGAAAAACAAGTTGATCTAGTGTGACCCACGAACAAGGGAATTGAGTGCAGGATAGCTGAACCGGTATAAATTTGAGTTTGCGTTATCACTTTGCTTTTGATAAGAAATAGATTTTGGGCCTAACTCAACCCCAAAGTTAACTCAAAGGATTGCACATGAACGTATAAGAAGGCCAAACACCCCATCCATAGCTGATTTTCTATCACAAAGTTTTTAAAACACATAAAACACCTATTCAGTCCCTCTTGTGCATTTTATCATAAAGGTGTCCGCCGTCATGTGATTAATTCAAATATTCCCTACTTTTTTATGTCAATGATATTGATCTTTTGATAGTTCTTTACAATGGTCCTTCAGAAGCCTTTTTATATGGTTTTTCTTTTTGTTTTTGAGAAGATTTTATATATGGTTTTCTAGCTTCTTTTTGAAACAAGCATTCTCTGCTTAGATTAGGAAGCCATTTTCCGCAGGTTAGGCCATCTCCCTGAAATGAGCCGATATAGATCCATGAATCCATAGTTTCAACAGTATCAGTTGTTCGAAAGTCAATCATGATCACCCAGAAGAAAGATCCCATGTTTTTAGCCTATATTGGCACAACTTTTGCTCTAACTGGTAGATTAAACTTCTTGTGGAAAACTCAATCCAAAAAGGAAGTCTTAACTTAGAGTTTTTATCTAGAGACATGATGATATGTGTGCACCAACAGTGTTTAACAAACGTAGCCAGTCAAAGGCTGGTCAGCATCACCTTAGGATTCCAAGAGTACAAACTCTTTGTTTGAGTCCAAAGCCTAAAGGGCCAACGGAAAATGAATTCAATGATGAACCAAAGGGGGAAAAGCGCCAGAACTGCCACGGCCTTGCTAATTGAGTTAACATAACCTGGATGGACGGTGTGAGATATTACAAGTTGCATAGTGTTGTACGACCCAAAGTACAAAAATCTCCTTCATTGTCGTGGGCTTCCACAGCCAACAAATTTAAATTTTTTTTAAAAATTAGTCATGTAGTGTTGCATGACTATGACCAACAAATTTAATTTTCTTTTTTAAAACTAGTAGGTAGTGTCACGACCCGAATTAAAAAATTTGTCCTTCATTGTCGTGGAGGCTTCCACAACCAACAGAATTTAATTTTTTTAAAAAAATGAGTCGTGTAGCAACCCACTACCCAAATCAGTTTTTTCTTTGTCGTGAAATGCCACGGGCCCACAACCCACAATAAACTTTGCAGCCTTATACTCAAAACAATGGTGTTTCCTTAAGGAAATGTGCAATTGATAGAAGTTGTTATCAATGAAGCATCGAAAGCTTTTTTCTCTCATGTAGGTAGTACTCTAACTGCTTTCCTTTGTTTTCTTTATTTGCTTGGTCTGAATTTTTAGGAGCATATATGAAATCAGAGGACAATTACCACTAATAATGCTGCATAATTTATTGTGGGTCATGGCATTTCCCATGACAAAGAAAAACTGATTTGACTGTTGATTGCTACACAACTCATTCAAAAAAATTAATCAAAAACTTTTTAATTTGGGTCCTGCAACACTACATGACTATTTTTTTAAAAAAGAAAAATTGTTGGCCAGTGACCTCCACAACAATGAGGAAATTTTTCAAATTTGGGTTGTGCAAATACAACATGGCTAATTTGTTTAAAAAATAATTAAATTTGTTGGTAAGTTAAGCCTCCATGACAATGAAATTTTCTTTTTAATTTGGGTCATACAACACTACGACTTGTAATATCTCCTCCGTCCATCGAGACCATTAACTCAATTGCAAGGCGTGGTGTTACGGCGCTTTGCCCCCTTTGATCATCACGAATTAAAGTTGCTCGTTTTGGAAATTTAGCTTCCAAAAGTGGCCCTTTAGGATCAGGACCCTCTTTGTTTCATCTCCTAAAAGTCATGTTTATCCGATTGCTTGCTCCTTCATAGTGGGGACCTTAAGGCTTTTCGAGAATTTTCTTTCCTCAAACTATCCTCGTATTAAAATTCTCTTCACAGGAATTTTGATATTTGAACCTACTTTAGTTTGCACACTTGTACATGTGTTTAACCCAAAAGCGATATATAATAGAAGCCTTTTAGGTTTAATCAAAGCTTTACACATGTTTAGACGAAATCCATTATAAGAACTCAACTTTGAGATTTACAGTAATTTGTTTCTTCCACCTGGAGGAGCCCAAGTCATCCTATCAAACTTTAATATGGATGCATGCCTCCTATACCAAAATGAAGCTCGCTCAACCATTGTGTGAAGCATCTAAAGTTTAATTTTCTAAAAATTATTTAGTAACCAGTATCAACTCTAGTACAAAATGTAAATTACGTGGAGCGTCCTCTTTACTTTTTTTATATGTGATATAAGTAGAAACGCCACCTAGAAACTTTTCATGTACAGTAAACGATTAAAGACTTACCTCTAATGGCTTAATGTACATGAAAAGTTTCTAGGTCTTTGTCTACCCTCCAAAAAGATTTTGAGATGACCCAGAATTTGACTTATAACCTAAAGCAATCTGGAAATTGGAACCATACCTCTAATATTTACCTATCAAGCAAACAAAAAGAATTCATAAAATTTAAGAGTTTTTTGCCTTTATGTCGGTCTAAATGAGAGGAGTTTCTCACCATTTGTTCAAGCTGTTCCAGTAATCAATCTTTCTCGTTCATCTAATTTTTAACCTTCAGAAGGCCAAAGAGGACTTGAAGCCAAAGAATGCACAGACTGTGTATGCTGGTGAATATCTGTAAAATGAAGATGCATGCAAGTTAAACATTAGTAGGCAAAGATGATAAACTTAAAATATACAAGTGAAGATGCAATACATACACGGACGGAGTTGAGATACAAAACTGTAGCTAGGTTAACCAAGCTTCCAGCTGCAACTGCCTGTTCAGATAAGTACCCACACAAATGAGATAAAGACCTTAAGTCACTAAGAAGTGAAACAATGAACAGGCAAAAAGAGCAGCAAGCTTATGTAAGTATAAGATATTATCTCCACTATGAGTGAATCCCCCGCCCACCAGCAAAGGGCCCAAAGAGAGTCTAATAGGGACAGCCCATAGTCAAAAGTCAAAGGAAGCTCCATCCCACAGCATAACTTTTTCTTGATATAGAAGAATATAGAAGAATGACACAACAAACATGTTGTACCTTTCTTGAGTAAAAGAGTACATCAAAATTTCACATGAAAATGAATTTGTAAACAGTACCAAGAACGTATGACCTTACACTTCCAATTGTCTTCTGAACAGCTGAAACACGTTGGAAAGCCCTTTCAGCTTCAAAAGCTCTAACCCGAAAAGCTTCAGGTCGCCTTGCTCCTGTGAGTAAATCAGAATAGATATAAATGGATAAAGCATAAGACTGAAAATTTATGGATTTGTGATCAAATTTTAATTTAAAGCTATGATATGGCATGCTATCTACCAATCGCTGGATAATTGCTGCAAGTTTCTCAACTCTATCAGCCTGCCTGAACAAGTTGTAGAATGCAGACTGTCTGTCCCATCTATTCCTGAAGTCCTGATCAGAAAGATTAATTGTTAAATCTTAAGCATGATAGGAAAAACAAAACTTGCGTAAACTTTTGAACTTTTAGTAGCTTTACGCTACCACAACTTCAACACCAGCTTCACGAAACCGAAGCAACTCTAGGGCATAGCTATAGAGCAGCATAAAAGTTTATGTCAAAAAAGGGGAGGAAATTACAAAAAGAATTGAAATTATATATTATGGTGCACTCACGGTTTGGCAATCTCAGTGATATCAAATCGTGGATCAAGACAACCCTTTCAATATATCCAAAACTGATAACAATAATAATAGTTCCACTAAGAATTGACACCAAAGCAAGCAGCACAATTGTAAGCAATGACATAAGCGGGCACTGAAGTACCTGAAAATGCTCGAACCACAAAAGTGAATGTGGCAGGAAATCGGAATGGCTGGTCTGCTGCAATGGCTAGTAGATCTTCACCTGTTAATGAGTAGAAAATATGAGTTTGAGGCTATGAGCAAGTGAATCATTAACTAATCTTTTTTTTTTTAATTTCCGTTTATGGTTTTGCTTTTTACCTCTTATTTTAAAAGGGGTTGGAAAGGAGTAGAACCAAGCAATAAAAACATGTTTCTTTTCTCCATTCCCCTGAAAACTCCCCAGGATTGTTGAGTAACAGGGCAAAGGAATAGAACAAGCTAGCACAAAAAAGTGTGATACCTAGACCAGAAAAATAAGATATGGCAAGTGAATTACCAATTGCAGCCAAACGTTGCTTCTTTTTCTCTTTTTGTTCCTCTTTGCTCAACGGCTTTTTGAACCCAAGTTCTGTTTGTGCCATTTCTCTCTCCCTTCTTTGTGCTGCAAGGCGCTCTTCAAAGCTGCAAAATTGCAGCTGTCAAGCTTCAATCCAATTTAAACACTTACTGAAAATTCTTGTCCATTAACAATGCAAATGATGCACAATACAAGCCCCTTTTGAATAGAAGGTCTTTTAAAATAGCTCCAGAGTCCATGTAGCTTAGGTTTTGGTCACAGTTAACCATGAAATGAGAGTCAGATTGACTTCTTTTTTTTGGCAGTAAAGGACCTGAAATTTGACACACTTTAGCTGATTGAAAGGAAATGGAAGAGATAATAGAAGCAGCGGGAAAACAAAGGGAAAGCATTTAGTACATGCCAAGTTTTGTCCAATGTTATAAATCATGTGAATAGCCAACTCCAAAGAAGTCAATGAACATGTGGAATAGACAGATTCATATAGCTGGTCTATCTTGTTTAAAAGGAGCAGGAGTGGACCATGTCAGCCACCCACGCATCAAAATGATACAAGGTAGGGAATCTCTTCAAGGTTGTTCAAAGGTAGGTGCGCAATGCCCACAAGCTGGTAAGGGAGCTTCTCAAGGTGAAAAAAATTGAGAGGCAGAAGGGATTAGAGAAGATGAATATGGAATATACCACCACAAGCCACGATGTGGACTATATGGCACGAAAAAGCACCGGAAGCTTTTGAAGATCGGGAAGACCTTTTCTTTTTTTTTTTTTTTTGAATAAGGTAACAGTTGTATTATCAACAAAGGAAGTTGCACCAATAATGCACTTTCATAGGTAATTACAAGGGTAGTTAAAGAGAGCAAAACCTTCCACCTAGACCCCTCATAAACATTCTAGCACTCTAGTAATGTCCTCTCTGCCTCCTGGGGGCAATACATGCTTACATACACCAAAAATAAAGAGCACAATGCAGTTCATTTTCATTTTCTGGAAGGTAACACTCCTGTCTTCAAAGCATCTCTGATTTCTTTCCTTCCATACTGTCCACCAGATGCATGCTGGGACAATCTTCCATCTCTCCTAGTGACCTGATGAGTTGTCATCCCTATTCCAACAGGCTAGGGCTGCTGCTGTATTTCTGGGTACGCACCAGCTGATTCCTCTCAAGCTGGTGAAGAATTGCCATAGTTGTTCTGTTGTACAGTGTAGGAAAGATGGTTTTGTTGTCTCAGCTTCAGATTCACAAAAAAAACATCTAGAGCATAATGGCAGACCCTTTTCATCAAGTAATCTTGTGTTAAGATTGCTTGTCTAGCTACCAACCACACAAAACAGGCCACCTTGTATGGAATCCTGACTTTCCATATCATTCTCCAAGGCCAGTTGCCCACCTGAGAACTAGTGTTGCTGTAGTCTTTGTAAGCTGACTTTACAGAAAACTTTCCTTGCTTATCACTCAGCCACAATAATCTATCCTCCCTGTCAGAGAAGTCCTTAAACTGATGTAATGTGTTATATAGTTCCACCAGTCTCTCCACTTCCCAATCATTGAATCTTCTCCTAAAACTTAGATTCGATCCTTGATTGTCCCTGACTTCGGAGATTGTTGCATTCTGCTGTAGACTCTGTAGGTATAAGTCAGGGAACATGCTTCTCAAGGAATATGTTCCAAGCCATATGTCACTCTAGAAATTTGTCTTACCTCCATTACCTACTTGTATCTTTGTTTTTTGCCAAAAAATTGGCCACTGGTTCCTGATTGTTCTCCACAGTCCAACTCCATATGGGTTGTTCCCTTCCTTGGTTATCCACTGACTCTCCCATCCATATCTGGTCATAATGGTGTCTTTCATAAGCCCTGTTCCTCTGAAGCATATCTCCATAACCATTAGAGAAGCAAACTCTTATTTTGTGTCTTCAAATTCCTGATGCCCAATCCACCTTTCTGTTTACTGGCAATGACTATATCCCAATTTACCAGGTGGTACTTTTTGGAATCGCAGTTGCCTTGCCACAAAAAATTCCTTCTAATTGTATCCATCTTCTTACTGACCTTTGTAGACATTGGGAATAAGGACATCATATAGGTAGGTATAGCATCAAGTACACTATTGATTAGAGTTACTCTACCTCCAAGAGATAGGTATTAGCTCTTCCAGTTTGTCAATCTCTTCTCACATTTCTCTAAAAATCCATTCCCATGTTGTGGACTTACTTTTGGCTCCCAGTGGCATGCCAAGATATGTAGTAGGTAAGTCACCTACCTTTCCACCCAATATGTTGGCCAGACCTTTTCTTTCAATCTAGTTTCTTTTTGCACTTTGTTGGAGCATATGAGGAATTTTTATTTGTATAAATACCGGTTGGACTTTGCAGGAAGGAATGCTTGCTCTATAGTAGATCGATGTATACCTCTTGTATACAGGCTTCACCCCATTTTCTGTTGATCAAATCGCCATTATTCCGTTGTTGTTGTTGTTGCAAATCTTATTAATTGTCAATAATACAAAGACTCATCACTGGAAACGTACCAGTTGGAGGTACATCAAGGATGGACAAAATTTTTACTTGAACATGGAAAGATACTCCAAGTAGCTCTCTATAAGTCGCATGTAGAGCATAAGCGTTTAGGGGCTGACAAGTTGATGTACAACAGGCATAATCTGACTGATTGAGAAAAAGAGATAAGGCGAATAGAGGAAAAGAAAAGGGAAAACTCCATTGTCGAAAACCAAACACCTCTTCAGTTCTAATGGAACCAGTTTGCAAACACATTTTTCACTTCATTTATGTATACGAGAGCGCATACAATATCAGGTAATTAGTAATTTAGTAATGTCGACAATGGGCTTAATTTTTTGCAGTCTCAACAGTCAGTTTCACTTTAAACAAAATAAAATTTGAAAGATATGATGTGGGCAAGTACCTATTAAGGAAAAGCATTGCCAGATTCGTCTGACAGCAGTCATGTCGCCAGTAGGCACCAGAATACCCATTTGAATACTTGCTTGCAGGACCTGCATTTCAAAGAGAACTTTAGTGAAGCATTTGCGTGGATAAGTAGAATAGTGACAGAACCAGAAAAAAAAAAAAAAAAAGGAAACAGCAAGCCTAGGAACTTTAAGTTTGATCACCTTATCTGGATCTTTCTCATAAACTCCATAGAATGTTTCCAGCAAGCCTTCTCTGATATTAGGACTTATGCTGCAATATGCTAGAGTAAGTGAGAACTGACAAGTTTTAGGTTGGAGAACTTCAGAGTCATTTAATTACTTAGATGGAAAGGTTCAACTTCATTCCCATCATTCCAAATCATAAAAGATCAACCTTCCACCATTAACATCATCCACAGCTATATTTCCAGGATGCTGCAAGAAATTACATCAACACCAACTTTCTTTGGAAAACCTTTACTTCCACACTTCACAGATATGAGATAGGGGTAAAGAAGCCAGTAGTAAGATGAAAACAATGTTCAACTTAGAAAAAAGTAAAAGATGTCAACAGCTTAGAAACCAATTGGTTGGTATGGAAGGTGAAGCTCTCCAAAGGTATCTCTCCGATGTAGTTGCTTGGTCCTATCCTTGTGAATGAGATGTTGCAAGTTATAACAAAACAATTTTCCTTGAACAATCAACGCAAGACTCTGTTTGCAGTTTATATCGCTTGGGAGTTGAATGATTAGAAAGAAAGCAAACATGGTCATGCAACCGGGTAAACTATGAGGATGCAAAAAAGGAAAAGAAAGGAAGTGGAAAATTCTTATACCTGTTTATAATATACTAAACCTCAAACCGACAGATCTATTATATGCTGTTATTTGGTTACGATGTGCACTGAGAATCATAGTAGAGCAGAAGAACTGTGAATGTCAGTGAGAAATCTTACTGGATCAGCATGGAAGAAACCATGAGACAGAATCTGCTCCAGATAGGATTCAGCATATACCTCCTAACCTGATCGACAATTAAGAAGTCCAAAAGGCATATCATTTTCAGTCCTGTAATTATAACTTAATACCTGTGTTACTATCAGATAGGAGAATGAATTGACAGAAAACATCCACTTTTAGCAGGCCTTCTGTGTTCTTTTTTAAGGATCCTTGTGAAGCAACATGTCTCTCAGACATGATTACAACACCAGCACATGAACAAAAATGAAGGATATAGGTAAATTACATATTTCAACAAACTGAATGGCATAAAAATCAACTCACCTTTTCCTATCAACGCCCAATTGATCTAAGGCTTCTATCCTGTTTATTTTAATGCCTGGGACATACTCCATTGTCAAAACCTGAAAGGAATGAAAAATATCATTCAAGTAAAATGAGTTATTGAAGAGTTCAATGTTAATCAGTTAAACCATCATTATCACAGATTGTTTGAACCTGTGGTGTGGTATATTCCCAGTATATCGATGGGACTTTCACATAATCCATATTTTTTGAAGTTACTTGCAAACAGTTCTGCATTGGCAGCTTCATAGTATAATCAATCTCCTGCAAAACTCGTAAAATAACATCCCTTATTAGACAAACTTACAGCTTGAAGGTAAATCAAGGAGGATGGAAACATACTGATCCTGAGAAGATCCAGCAGCATCTCACTATTCAACTAGAAACAAAAAATAATATAAGCACCAGAATACAGGTCAGCCAATCACTAGAGTAACTTATAAACTACTTCAATCCATGGTTGCCAGTTGATACAAAGCCATCGAAAACACAGTTCCCAGGTGACCAGTTGTCATTGTTTAAGTCCTGAATGCTAATTGGTAAATGGAAGTATTCTATTTAAGTGCAGCGAGAACCTACAAATGAGATAGAAAGAGTGTATTTTTATTCCATGTCAAACCATAATACCATGTGAAATTTTGAATGAATCTCTCTTCTCCTTCTCACCCAGGCATCCCATTACCTTTTCTTAACATTCCAAAACCGTTTTGTTAAAGACCAATAAATTTAAATTCCTCGAACACTGATGATGCTTAACTCTGTCAACCAGAAAAGTTTCTTCCACAAAATCCTATATTTTGCACACCTCACCACTAGACATATGTCTTTGCAACGAAACTTGTACAACAAAATGGGCAAGTCAATTAGACACAAATCCACACTCAAATAGGAAAAGTAAACCAACAATATAAACTTGATGCGAAAAGAAAGCAAAGATTAGTCGAAGAAGAAAGAATCTTGAAGCCCTTTACAAAGAATTGATGAATTGATGACTAATTGACATCCATGCTAACTTAGCTATATTCGACAAAGGTTGAACACATACGGAGACACCTAAAGTTGTACAGTTTCACTTAGACACCTCAACTAAGTCTTGTTCCTTTTAAACACATGTAGTAGGGCCCAAATTGTGCCATTTTGAGCACTTTTCACTGACTTGGAAGCCTGCGTGATTTACACCAAATAGGCCGTGAAGAGGCTATTTTTGTCCTGAAACACCTAACGTTGACTTTAATTAAATTTTTTTTAAAAAAGAGAGAAAATTGGAAGACCCTGCAGCAGTCATCGTTTCCGATTCTAACTTCTATTCGATCTTTTCTTCTTTTTTATCTTTTTGTTTCCTTCTTTTTTTATTTATAATTACATAAAAAAAAATTTGAATTAAATATATCTTTTCAATGCCGTTTTTCTTTATCTTTTCATATCTGAAAAGCATCATTACCACCTTGTTCGCCGGAAAAAATGGGAGACCCATCACTTCCACCACTTTTTTTCTCTCTCCCTCCCTCTCTTCTACCAAAATAAAAATTTTATTCAGAACCAAAAAGATCTGATTTAAAATTAAAAAGTGAAACGGATATTTATTAAAAAATAATAATAATAATTTCAAAAAAAAAAATAGTTCTAGGTTAATGGCGGTGGACACAGCGGCGAACGGCAGCATTGAAAAAAGGAGGAGGGTTGAACATGTGGGGTTAGGGTTTAGAAACTAGCTTTTATATTTTCTTTTTTTCCTCATAATTTTTAATCCAGATTTTGGACCCAAAATGCCACATGTAATCAGTTAATTGGCTATTTTGTCATGTCATTGTTGCACTCTCCTTATCTTTTGCTAATTGTCAAAAAAATGTCTAATCAGACAGTTTTTGAATAGGTTGAGTGTTCAATAGGTACACCGCTTAGTTAAGGTGTCTAAGTGAAAAATCATGCAAACTTTAAGTGTCTCATTATGTATTCAGCCTAAAATAAATGATTTATTAACAAAATACCTGATACAAGACACTTTTGTTCATCATAGATTGCAACCCAATCTCTTTTTGCACCATCAGATTTAGGGTCTATTTTCTGCAGATATTCAGCTATCACCTGCAAGAAATATGTCACATGAAAGAGATATATGATAATGAATAACCTATCTTTTGAAAATTAGAAGTCAAAGTGGGCATATCCATGCTATAAAGTCGCTGCTCATGCAAGTGTTTAGTGCACAATATCCTGGAGGGGTGTCATTTCATCATGAAAACTAGGTCATAGCACTAAGCATATGGATAAATGACTTGAAGTGAGACTTATTCTGGCATTAGTCTGGAAGTTATATGGGAAAATCTGAGAATAAAAACCAGCGAAAGGGGATTTTTCTGTGCAGCCAATGAGATTAGATTATACTTTTATATCATATCAAAACGATTACATAAAGAACTCTTGATTATTAAAGATAAAACTTTAATTTATCTAAAACTGACCCTCAGGTTTTTAAGATCGATATCAAAAGATCCTTAAGACCGGGCCTTTGTACTTTGACAACTACTTTACCACCGCGTTAATCTTGCCACGATGCACCTGACCTGCATTACAATACATCAACGTTCTTATATTTCATTCTTGTAAAGCTTGGTGAGTACATAGAAAAATCACTGGTAGTTATAGAAATTATTTGTTGAATTAAGTGAATATTACCAAGACTTGCAGCAACTATTGGTTTCACGGTCAAATCTTTCAAATATATCGTCCAATGAGGCACAGTTCTTCTTCAACTATTGATACAGCAGTTTCTGATGGGAAAGGAGAACTGGTCCGCTAAACAAGTAAAATTAGTCTTGTAAATAAACAATGCCTGGAAAATTAATTATTTCTAAGAAGAAGAGGAGGAATTAGAAAATATGCTGCATAGAAACAGGAAATGACAGAAAAAACATAATAGAAATCAACTGAGAGGAGATGAAGGAAGTACACTGCAAAAGAATAAAGAAGCAGTGGCATGCTTCATCCAAGGTGAAAATAAATTTACTGCATAGCATGTGTTGCCAGTTATATAGGCTAATTTTAGAAGTAACCTTAGTATGGTTTCAGATATAAAATGCTTCAAAGTTAGTATATCCCATCTCAGGAACTACAGATCTCAACTGCATAATTCATTTATTTATATGTTGATATCATCGCAAGTATTACATATTCTTCGATTGTGTAAGAATACTCCAACAACATGCTCAGTCGTCCTCTTCATTGCAGTCATAAACCCAATGCAATGTATATATTCTAATCGGGTTTGTTGCTTTAGTGTCTTGTTGGTAATAATCTGTCAAGCTCCACGTATTGCTCGTGTCTGTTACTCAAGATATTGGAAAATATCTGAGGAAGACAGATATGAATGATGCCCGAGCTTGAGAAATTACTCACATCTCAAGAAAATGCTAAACAACAGAAAGATAAACAATAGTTGGATTGGCAAAAGTTAATAACAAGATATATACATAACCAGACTGTTCACTTTGATATCAATTTCTGATGATGGGCAGATCCCCTAGCTACTAAACTGAGTCAAAGATGTCTTCAAGCAAGAAATAACAATAGACAACTATGCCCCAATCTTCAAACTTAAAGGATACTGAATATATATGAAATTGTGGTGAATGTGTGAAGTAGAAGATCAAACATACGGTAACTTGAGGAGGACATCACCAACCTGAAGCTCAGACAACTGATCAACGTACTCCTGAGCAAGAATATCCACTCTTGTTGAGAATTGCTGGCCAATCTTGATAAAGGTAGGGCCCAATCTCAAAATAGTTTCTTTTAACCACCTAGCGAGGACCTTTCTCCGCTCAGCTTTTTGCTTCTGTCATTCCACCTGCATGAAGCAGCTCTTTGTATTAGTGCAGTAAGGAGTTTTTTTAACAGATTGGGGTGGCAATTGATGAATTTCTAAAAGTGAAACCAAACACCTTTCATCTTTTGGCTAACCTAGCCTCCTCATTTTCCCGTTTCATATGATGGGAGTTGCCGGTGTATTGGTCGCTGCTTTGCTATCAACAACTATAGATATATTATTATTTGTGAAGTCTGGGGAAAATAGGTCAAAACTAAGTATAAAGGGGGGAAATGACTGGCAAATAGATTCCTTTTTATAAGGACTGGCAAATAGATTCCTTAGGTGTCATGGTAATCATTTTGACTATTGCATAGTCCAGTGTCATCAATATAAAGAAGAAGTATCACAAAATGAAAAGGGATAACTAGGACTTGATAGGAAGTTGGTGTCCTGAACATCCATTGGAATAACAACGAAACGGCATAAATAAACATCCTTTTGGAAGAGTAAATATTTTTCTTTCCATCAGTTTGTGGATCCCAATATCTTCATTGTAGGTAAAATTCAGTGAAGAAATAGAAAAGTGAAAAAACATAAAAAAGTTATTCATAGATCAGTTTAGAAATCTTTTGATAGTCTTTTGTTTCTCAATTAAATTCAACCTCATTCCTTAATGTTTCTAGTTGAAACAGGTGCCAAAAAGCAGACTTTTTTGGGGGGTCAAATAACTAAATGATGGTTTTTTATCACCCTGTTTTTAGCCATTGTGACATGTTGAAAGAAGAAAATACCAGCATGTTGCTAGGAATGATACATTATATCTTCTCATTGTAAAAAATTTGGGTTATGTCATTATTAACCTCGATAGGAGAACTTTTGATTATTCAACCAAGCCTTAAATAAAAAAGTGAAAACAGTCCCCATATCTCCAAAGTCCTTTAGATAGATTGAATATGTTTTGAATCTGTTCCAACGGCCTCCAGGCGGGACAGAGACCTGCAAAAACCATTCTGTAATGTCCAAATAATCTGGCTTTCATCCAGATACGAAACAGAGATCAGGAGAACCCCTAAAGCATAGAGGCTAAATTGCAATATTTTATATAAGCATTTGAAATCCTTATTTATCATTTAGTTTTATTTGCCAACTGCAACAAATCTAATATTCGTTGCATAAACCAGAGTCTCCAAGCCTTTACCGGTCCAATTTTGAATCCCCTCATGCATCATGTTCTCAGTATATTTCCCATTACAGCAATTGAGTAGATGTGAGGTTGATAGTGACCTGGTTAGCCTTATAGTTTTAATATAACCAATCCAATAACTTGTAAACTCACAAACTCTTTCCAGGATGGTCTATATCTTGCACCTCTAATAAAGAATATCATTGTTTCATCAAAAAGGTCAGTAATAAACATATTCAGTAATGTGTTGAGAAATTCTCGTTTTTAAGAAGATTAGACAAAGTGAGAACATAAAATTGAATTTCATCGCTATATATATTGACGATAGAACATCACAGCAAGAACCATCCCACATGTAGCACTTGTAATTAAGTCATGTATCCTCATGCAGTGCACATGACCATTGTAACACCTCTTACTATTCTTCCTTGCAATACCACCAAATAGCTTTACTTTCCTTTCCTAAGTCATCTGGATATCTGTACAACAATTAGTTCAGCTAAATTAGCCACCCCAGCTAGTTCAGGCTTGAACTTTATCAAAAAAAGAACAAGTTTGGAATTGATGTGCAGTTGTTGTTTTATTCATCAAATATGACACCAATTTAACTGAACCTCATTGTGTAAAAGAAGGCAATGAGGGTCCATTAGATTTTATTGAATACTAGATTTAGATAACTGTCATTGACTACTTTCGAACAAAAACAGTTTACTAAACATACAACTCATTCTGATTATAGTAATCATTAATGCCAGTCACCCAAAAATCAATTTGGAATTAACATAACAATGCACAGTAGATTCTAAAAGTAGAAGTTTACTAGAATAACCACATTTAGTGATATATATACGTGCACAAACACCCCTCCACTTGATCATTCTCACAACCAATCAGGGGTCAATCAACTATGATACAACCCAGGGACCCTCAACCTCAAAAAAAGAACACAATTAAACAAGACATTTAAATAGGTAAAAAGAAAAAGCAAAAGCTAAAACAACATCAGAACAAAGTTAACACATATATAACTTGTTTATTCTTCTTAAGCAAGCCTCTTCTTGTCCAATCTCATCGATACTCTTCTTATTCCTCTTCTCAACCACCTCTTCCGCCTTCACCTCCACAACCTCCTCCGCACTCTTCGCCGCTACACCATTCCCATTCCCATTCCATTCACATACTTCACCAAACTCTCATTTCCTCTCAGTCGTGCCTACACTTCCATTCGTATACTTATCCACCAGCAAGTGCATTTAAATCAGTGTTTCTTCACTCCCATTCACAGTACCGTTCACTCTCAGCAATTCCGCATCCCTCTCCTCAACGCGACATTCTCTTCTCGACGCCGCGCCCAAATTCGACTCCGCAGGAATCCAACTCCGCCGACGCGATGAAAACCTAGTAAGAGGTAGACGGAAACTTCTGGAAGTTGAAACTGGACATAGAAATTTGAGCTCTGGTAAAGTTGCAGTGGAAAGTGTAGCTGGCTCTAGCCATTTTGGTGCGTGTAAAGGAATTGAATATACAGAGAGAGTTACAGATCATTCTAGAACTGAGTTGCCATACCTTACTGAGTAGACTCAGTGAGATTATGGAGCTGGAAGGAGAAGGGGATGGCGGAGAAAAATAGGAATTTTATTAATACGCTATTTAATATGAATTTAAAAAGTGGAAGGAAATTATATTATATGAAAAGCCGCAGAGATGCCACGTCACAAGAGAGATAGGTATGGGGAAGTATGGAAAAGCTGATTGGTTAACAGGGTCTCGTTAAATCCAGCCTTGGGCATGGAATGCTGACTGTACCTTTTGTCGTATAATATCCTTCTTTTGTTACTGCTTTTTTGTTTTTCATAAAAAACTTGATTTTGTGATTTTTAAAGATTTCTCGGACAGGTTTTTCTTTTAAAGGAATGTCGGAGGAGTTATGTGTCAATGGGTTGTTCGAAGAAAGTGTTAGGCCCTCAAACTAGTTTTATGATAATGGTATGAGCTGAGTTGCGGACGCGAGGAAAGTTAATTTGGGACATGTGGATGACGGTTAGTTTGAAATAAGTTTCATGAGGCGCGTCCGTTGATTGGTATATGGATTGCTCCGATAGGGACGAATGGTAAATTTGGATGAACCCTAGTTATCTATTCTACAAGTAAGCATTAGGGTTGATAGGCACATTATCTCTGCAAGTAGTTATGAACCGAGGGCACTTACCCTAGTTATTTACAAATCTTGAAAACAACCATAATTATGATCTTGTTTTATTATTGTTTCTTTAAATCCCCTCCCGCTCCCCCAAGATTTGGAGATAACACCGATAAGTTAAAGAAATCTAGGCATTAGTCTAAATCTTGCACTTATTCCTTTGTAGGTTCGACCCCAACTGCTTTGTTGGGTTTTTTATTGGCAACGTGCGGCTTATTACCTTGCGAAAGTGTGAGTTTGAGCATTATCACTTTCATCAGCGCCATTTTCTACTAGTAATTTATGTCACCCAATTACATCTAGAAATTGAGAAATATAAGAGCGGTCGATGTCAAATATAGACCAACAAAGGTTGAGATCGATCCCACAATAAGGTAGATTTAAACTATGCGATACTTCTTTTGTTGGCCAGAGATTATCTCAAATTTGGGATGCATGTGGTAAGTTAAATTAACACAAATGGGTTTGGTCCCCTATCTAGATTATTATCACCACACAACTTGGTCCATATACGGGTGTATGCTTAACTAATTCTTTCCGCCCAATATCGGATTAGCTATTCCCGGGACAAGATTACCGCTATTAGATAAAGGGTTGGTAGCCTGAATCTGTTATTGGCTTCTTTCTCCATTCATTATCCCGCAGTGGAGGTGAATAAAATAAGACAATATCTAATGTTTCTGTAGATTAAGAAATAATTAAAACAAAGAGAAACAATACATGTATAAACTTCCGTTCAAGAATCACTAAGTATTTTTACCTATATGTGTTAATTCATCATGGTTCAACGATCCTAGTTATAGGTTTAGCTACTCATGTTTGTACGATCAAATCACAAAATAAAGAATAATTCATAATTGCAACTTATAAATTCGTAGAAGAGAACCAAGTGAATTGAATATAACTCCCAACTTAGATGAACAAATTCCAATGTTGCTTTTGATCTTCAAACACAAGAACAAAATTGTAAACTTTGTTTCTTGAACCAAGAATAATAGTACACAACGCTTTGAAATATACATGAAAACTATATTAATAAATCGTTTCTGAAAATAAACCTAAATAAGGTATTTATAGTTTCGAGAAAACCCTTTTCTAATTAAAATCGGAACTCGGGTCGTCGGTGGTCACGGGATAAGTAACGACTGGGTAGGACCTCAGCAGTGGGGTGATCGAGTCCAAGTATAGCGTCGTAGCATTAGGCCCGATCGTGCGGTAGGGTCCCCTAACGACTCGTTGTGTTTGGGCCACGAGTCGTTGGGCCTCTAAATAGTCTAGCTTATTCAATTATCCAGTGCACCCTATGATTCCTTTTAGTGATCTCCTAAAGTCGTTCGATTGACTAACGACTCGTGATGTCATCCATTGTCCTCACTTTGTTTGTTTCTTTAAGAATCCTTCTTCCAGTCTTCACGGCTTGCGAATATCTTGATCGATGCTTTGATCAGCGAAATACGTTGTTGCTTAGCTTCAAAAATTGAACCTATGCCACGACCTTGACAATGATTCGTGCACGGTGGCGGCGACTTGTGACATGACTAGCGGCCTGATTTGGTTGGTTTAGCCTTACTTTGCCCATTTCATACGAGCTTGTTTTCCTATAATATTCAACACAAACGCTCATACACATAAACATACTCGAGAATGTGCATGTTTCTTGATTTTTAAGTGTCGAAAGTGCCATAAAAATACAGCACGTCTTCTGACTTTAAATCTTTCTTAGTATTTTCGGACCGCTTTTACGAAGCGAAAACCATTAATGATAGCTCTGCCTTCTCGATGGCCAAGGGCCCATTTTGAGCAAAGTCATCATCTATTTTTGCTCCTCTCATAGAATAGGTATTTATTTTGAAGCAAAGATATTTATGGAGTACATGTCATATCTCCTATCAGTCGGAGCTCTTTCGAGATGGTAACGTCCACTACACTCTTCTTCTATTTTCTTTTTTTCTTCTTTTCTCTATCTTCGGGTATACTCTTGGACAGAGACCATTAATGATCTTTGTCCTAATCTTAGATTCAAAGTCATTATGTTCAATTGGATTTGAGTTTTGAAGATTCAAATCTTGAGCCCTAATAGTCTTGTTCTATAAATAGCACCTTTCCCTCGGCATATAAGGCATTGACTCTTGGAAAGAAAAAAGTGACTTTGGGCCTCAGAATTTCTAACATTATTAGCTACGTGATGTAGCTTCTTTTTCTCAAGTAGATACTAATATCTTCATTTTTCATTTGGACTCAAGGTGGTGAATTCAAGCTTGTGCCTACTCTGTGTAGTTATTTGTTTCTAGCAAGATCGTTATTTTACCATAGACAGACAAAAGGAATAAAACGGTTCCTTGTTGAATGATGCGCAACATACTTTACTACGATTTTTCATTTAATTATTTTCTTTTATTTACTTGAAATACTAACATTGTGAGAAATATTTTAAAATTAGATGAATTTGAGTAGAATCCAAAGTTGCTATAACAAGTATTTGATTAATGGTCCTCCAAAGCTGTGAGGTAGTTTAATTTGTTAATACCCAAACATCGAGTTGAGGTCTTTTTTAATTTGGGAAGAATTTAACGGCGTCGAACTTTATGACTCTTCTTTGTATAATTTCAGTAGGTTTAATTAACATTTTCTATAAATAAAATGCAGATTTTAAAAATAGTGAAACATATGGAAAAAGATTTGGATCATGACAAAATGTCGAAGGAAAGAATTTTACAAGTTTCATAAATTAAAAATGCTTGTGGCGAATTAACTTAAAGATCTTTGTATCTTTTAAACAAACACATGGATTCACCAATGGATTAAGAGATTTGATTTATGTATATAATTCAATGTCTTAATAAATCATATACATTTAGGAAGTCAACCTCTTTTTAATTAGTCAACATTGTAATTAATCCGAAACAGCAAATGATCGGGGCTAATATATTTTATTTACAAGCCAATTTCAAATTTTTTACATAATTCTAGCAATAATTTGTTTAAGAAAATCGTCGGTCAATCACATTTGCGGATTTTCTAAAGTGCTTAATACCCTCTTCAGGAAATCGCTAAAACCCTTATTCTAGCTCACGGTTTT
This sequence comes from Datura stramonium, assembly GCA_018107945.1. Classification (NCBI taxonomy): domain Eukaryota; kingdom Viridiplantae; phylum Streptophyta; class Magnoliopsida; order Solanales; family Solanaceae; genus Datura; species Datura stramonium. Next base: position 73,287 of record JACEIK010002720.1, on the reverse strand, counting down.
AAATAAAAATTTTTAAAAATATCCTTTTTAATATGTTTCTAATTTCTATATAATAGTTAATTTGACAACTCTATTTTTTAACAAATTGCCAAGATATGAGGCGTTTTCCAATGCAAGTTTAAAAAATGAATCGTAATAGAAACATGTCAAAGATTTTAGTTATTTGATGTTTTTCCACACAAGCAACATGTCCTAAGAAGACATGTTACATAATTTTTTATACCGATAATAGTCGTGGACACAAATATAATGATAAAGACAAAACATGAAACACCTTTCTAGTGTCATAACAGTTGCAGATGCTTTGGATTAATTTCGGATAGGCCAAGATGACTTAGAATTTTTTTATACTTCTAAATCTAAAATTGTGAACAAAGACAAGCAAAAAGAATGAAGGAAAAATGAAAATAATAAGGAAGATGTTGAGGGTGATGCTAGAGGGAAGGGAAAACTAGATGTGGGGGCATCTAGGCCAAAGGGAATAATGCAATAAATTTAATGATTTTATTTATTTTAAAGGGATACACATGGCAAGGGCTGCTCAAAACATGAAAGGATTACTACATTGTTTATATTGACAAGGATCAAGAGGAGAAGCAAGGAAAAAACCAAGAAGAGGCATACATGGTTCTATAGTTGTATTGAAAAATGAGGATAATATTTTGTCGAGAACGATGAATTTAAGAGGTGGAAGTGGTTTGTTAGACGCTCAAACTGGTAAAACAGAGATGGCATGGTACTAACAAGGATTTGGTGTGTTGCTCCTTGTCATGAGCCAATGCCTGTGGAGAGAATAACACGAGCAGGAAAGATCTTGGCGCTAAAATAAGTCAACTTTGTGCCAAGGCAGTGATAAGGGTTATTAGTGTTATCTTGGTTTAGGTAAGCAGGGTGACATCTAAGCTAAGTGTAGGCAACCGAATTAGCAAATGAAAAAGTATTATGGCAAGGTGACTTGATGCCAAGGCAATACTATGACAAGATACGTGCAAAGACAAGACAAAATTAGCATAGTCATGTGTGGTACTTAACATGCATGTTGAATGAGTAACATGGGCATGCTCATTAGGACTTAAATTGGCATGGTCAAGTTAGTAAGACTTGGAGCCTACAGTAGCCTAAGACGCAGGTGGATGAAGGCACAAGTGTACAATGCAAGAAGGCAGTTGGCAAGCATACAAAACCTGTAAGTAGTCCAAACCAGTTATCTTTTTCGCAGCTTCGGGCGTTACATTTTTTATAAGCTAAGTGTTTTAAATAACTCTTGAGTGTCTTATCAATTGGGATGTCAACTAAAAATGAAATATAATTTAAACGTAGACTTGAAATATGTAAAGAAAAGTTTGCACATTATATAAGTGCTAAAACTCCCTAAGTCAACTTAAGGGTTCTTTGGGGAAGGAAAACTCAATTAGTAAGGGTCTAGAGTAATCTTTGTGTTGTATCAAAGGGTTAGCTCATTTGTGTTCTTGTATTAATTTGATTAATACAAGTTGAAAATGTGTATATTATGTGTGCCTTTTTCTTATATTTCTGCCTAAAATCTGAACTAAGTTCCATGCCTCTAAAATATTCGAAGTGTTGAAAGGTTGAAGTCAAGTGTTGGATCTTGACTATTGAATACTATTGTGAACCATGGGCATATAAAAACTGCCATATGATGACTAAATCTCAAAAAGGAGAGTATCTCTCATTTAGTGTAATTTTTTTCCACTATATTAATAATTATCTTTTTAGTGGGCCAGTAAAAAATAAAAAATAAAATTATGTTTAGGTGTGCATGAGAGTTGGCTAAAAGGAAAAATGAGTTAATTTGCCCCCCTTGCGCCTTATATTTTGCAGAAAAAAAATATATTTTAAAAATTTATTTAATATTTATTACTTTATTTTATCTTATCTTGATATGATCAAAACTAGCCAATATAAAATAATCTCTTGACTAGTCAAAAAGTTAGCGTATCCAGATTTAATGATAGAATTATTTTGGTTTAATTTTTTAATACTATTTGCTTAATTAGAGGATTATTCTGGTTTAATCTCTTAATACTCTTCGTTTATCTAATATTTATGTGAACATGATTATTTATAAAATTAAATATAGATATTTAAAGTTTTTTCTATCTTTTCTATTGAATTATTTATTTTTTCAGATGGTGCATTTTATATTCCTAGTTTGTAAGTGAAAAATTTATTAGAATTTTAGAGGATGTGTCAAATTTAATTTTCTGTGTGAGCTAAATATTTTTAAGACAATATATTTGATATGCAGGCTAATTTTTTATTCGCAATATTTTATAACGTGAGTGTCGCCAAATTTTATGAGATAGCTGAAATTGGGATGGAACCTTTAAGAATAGTGAAAACATCATATCAATAAGCCAAATTACTGAATTACATAATAATGACCTTCTAACTGTTAACATTTAAATTTATATTATTATGACCGGGGTAACTTTTGTGATAATTGAACATGAGTTCTCTAAAGAAAAATGTCTAAAGTTTTCTGTATACTATTCAAATGTGTTCATTTCATGTTTCATTATACTTTTTGATCTATATATGTTATTTATTATTATTAGAATTAGTTTGTATTTTTCTTTATTATTAATAGAATTCCCATTATGAAATGAGTAGATTTTGATCCAAGATTATTAAGCCGTGATGACATTCAATAATCTTGAAATTGAGTGAACTAAGGCTACGGTAACTAACTCAACATATCAATAACAATAGCATTAGAATCTAACAAGAGTAAATAATGTAAATAAAAATAAAATATGGTACAATGCAGAAGCATAACCATAACATACCCGAAAGATTGATAATACTAGTCACAAGCTATAAAAATAAAAAATTAAAATTTCATATGAGTAGTATAATGTACGACTAAAGAAGACTACAACAAAAATATAAGACAAGGGCTTCACAACAATTGCAGAACAAGGCGAGTGTCTCACAGTAAACTCAACACCCTACCAAAATGTCACTCACAAACGTCGCTAGTTTTCGGATCGCACTTACACTTACAATGCAAAAGAAAGTAAGTATAAAGTATACTCAACAAGTATAATTGATCACCCCTGAAAGGTTAGTGGCGATCGTATCATAAAAAGTTCATTTTCTTTAACCTATACAATACCTTAAAATAGAGCAACAACGAGAAATATGTAATTTACAATGTAAGCAACTCAATAAGTCACCATGCGTATGAAGCATCCAAGATTTGAGTAATCAACTCAAAAATTAACCTCAAAGCAATTATCAATCCAAGAAAAATAGTAAGATTTAATCTTTATCAATCTTATCGGTTAGCAAGTTCCAAAATCAAAATCTCGCCCAGTCATCTCACCGAGATCAGCTTATTAGGTTAAATCATAACCAAAGCGGCCTAACATAGCCAAGTCATAACAAATGAGCTGCATATGAGGGTATCAAGTTGATGACTCATAAAGGATGGATCCATATATACATGCGAGCAACAACAGTCTGACAATGATCCTACAAGCTGGCAGTCTCAATTACAATATTGCAATCATACTCTAAATATTTATGTATTAAATTGAATTTTGAATGACACATCTTTATATCAACTGAGTTCTCGATAGTCTTCATCACTATGTCATTTGGACTCTCGTAGTTCGCTTCACGGTAAAATCTATAAAAACAATGACGAAAATGAGATAACATAGTATGTGTCAAATAAAATTCAAATATAAGATTTTAACATATATAAAAATAATGATACCTTCTGCATGCAAACAAACATGAGTCATCAACATGCATAATAGAATGCACGGATAAGCCTGACACGTATCAAAGTATATCTTCGTATTAACACATTTCAAGTAAGTTCTTCGGGTTCTCTAGTAGCTGCATATATATTCGTCATTTCACATGTATGTTATCTCCATATTTATAAAGCATACAAAATACATTAAGCTTCAATAATTTTACTTGTGGTAGAGTCTTTTACTTATCTCGATTCAAGTATAATTCATCCTTCAAGTTCGCCTTTCATGTCCGGATGCATTCAAACGAATCAACTCTAGACAAATGAATACAAAAGTAAATTAGATCTATTAAACTTTATTTTCATATTTTAATATTGGGTATGGAGTCCAAACTCAATTTGAAAGTCAAGCCCAGGAGTCCACATTTTCAAATCTCAAAATAAATTATATTTTTTGAGTCATATAATCTCAAGAATCCAAATCTATAATTATATTTTCAATACTATCTCAAATTGTTAGTTTCTTAATTTTCGGGGCTTAGTTCAAAATTCTCAAATTTCACTTCAAAATTCCATATTACGCAACAATAGCGTGGTCATTTTGTGTCTTAAAATCTTTTTTACCGAGTTTGACCTTTCTTGTACATATTATTATTATTTATGACACCGCGAAGATGGATCGTGCGGTTTTCGAGGTGATTGGCGTGTTTAAGAAATAAAACTATTTTCTAAGTTTAAAAATAAAAAATTTGATCAAAATCAATATTTTGGGTTAATGAGTTTAGATTTGAGCTTTGATAGTTCCTAGTAAAGTTGAGAATAATTTATGTCTTAGTCGAATATTTTACATGAATTCGGAGGATAGGGGTATTTTGGGCTATTTATTTTGTTGCAGTTGATTTGAACAATTTGGATTTATCACGGTCAATATTCAATCAAGATGATCTCGAGTATGTGATTTGATAATTTCAACAAGTTCAAAATATGTTTAAGGAGTAATTTGCATATTTGGTTTGTATCGAGAGGTCAGATGAGTTTGAGGGTCGAGTCCATATTTTGGACTTAAGATTTGATTTACGGTTCGGCGGAAAATTGGTGTAGTTGCAATTGCGTTGGATTTATCATGTTGAGAGGTCATGTTGCGATGTAATTATGAATTGACTAGCTCTAGGTTACGCAATTATGGTGCGGAGTGTCCCTAATGTGAGGTTTGCAATTACAAAGGGTTGATTGCGGTTGCAATGTTTGGTTGTAACTTGATTTGTATTTATTTTCAATTGATTTTATGTTTACATCACAATTGGGAGGATAGATTGTGATTTTAGGTAATTTTGGACGTTCTTCGTTGTTGAAGTGATATTTTAACCTTGGTTTTTGTATTTTCCAACTATTTCATTATTTAATTATCATTAAGATTCATATAATTTATTAGAAAAATGGAAATTTTTTCCCTAGATCTAGAATGGTATTTTATCAATTGAGGGTCGATTCGAGATTGAAATTCCCCATGGGTCATGGCTACACGACGAGAGGGCATGTGGTTTCGTTGTATTTGTCCATTTCATTGATTTACATCGTGATATTTCATAACATTATTATTATTCTTAATTGAATGGTGTTATTCGGTTCATGGCTTGTATTATGAGATGGTTCGTAATTATCTATCCAAATTATTGATTTTATATCTAGTTGAACTATGAAATCATTCTCTTACCTATTTGAAAAAATCTCCTTGTTTATTCTTATTGATCTAATTGATGTCTAAGTGTGGAAGTAACATTTGCAAGGCTAATCCTCGCCACCTGTTTAGGGTTGTTCAATGATGTTCTTGAATATATGTATTTTTCGTACTTATTCTATACTTGTTGCACCCTTTGTGTATAGGTTTCATCACTAAATTTGGCTTGATGGTTGAGATTCTATGGATTGCGGGGATTGCTTTGATAACTAGGGTGAACTATTTGGCGCATTCCACGGCATCGAACTCCATACTTTACTTTTTCTATATTTTCTTGATAGGCTTGAGTTATGTGGATTTTCATACTTGTATATTTTTCTAGTCTTTCTTGTACTTATCACACTAGGTTTTGGGAAATTGAATGCTTATTTTCTCAAGTTTCAATTATGGAACCTTGTTTATGACTTTATTTCATCTTTTTACTTTCGCATTATACTTGTTTTAAAATTGATTCAAAATTAGTTATGGTTCACCTACGCGGCTTGGTAGGTTCTAGAAACGTATCTAGATTTTGAGATTGTGATAATTTGGTATCGAACTTTAGGTTCACCCGATCTCGTAAGTTCAAGAGCAATGTCTAGTAAAAATTAACTTGCGGTCGGTACAATGATGCTATTATCTATCTTTGAGAGGTTATAAGACATTTCAAACTATTTTCTTTTATTTATTATTGTGCGTATTTGACTATATTGGATTCACAAATCTCTCTATTTCACTCTCTCATAGATGATGAGGACTCATTCGACCGCGACTAGAAATCGAGGCCTACACATTTACAGGGCCATTACCCTTAATAGAGCGAAGGTGAGGAAGGGAGGTAGATCCCAAAGTGCATGACTAATGAGAGATAGAGCACCAACATTTGCTTAGGTCATGCTAAAGTCATATTCCACTGATACAAATGATATTTTTTTAGGATAGCCAGTTCAAACAAATAATGTTGGACCAACACAAGTACCACCAAAGTTTGTTGCTACGTTGGTAATTATTTGGACACTTTCTGCTGCGTGTTGGGATATCTTGAGAGGATGACTCGTACGGGCATCCTACATGTTACTCGAGATGGTTCATAGAGATAGATCGTAGGCATTCTACTGTTACTTCGAGATAGTTCATAGACTAAGACGAGAGGTCAGACTCACGATCACATGATTGGTTCGGCATTCCGGAAACTAGGGGCTCATCCAGTTGCTATTGTAGTTCCTCATTTTAGAGGTATGCCTTTTCCAAGCATTGTTCCACCCCGATCGCCAAACCCACTATGTTCGTAGAGAGGTAGAAGATACCTATCGGGGAGGGATCCTCCTCGGTATGGTTGTGATCGAGTGATGATGCTTATGAGTTATTGATTAGTTTTCATTCGAGGCGCATAACTTGGGATTGGTAAGAGTCATAGAGGTTACTACACGATCTTTCGGTTGATCGGACACTGCCCGGTGGTGGTATAAGGTGTTTGTTGAGACTAGTCCATCGCGGGGTTGCCTCCTCTTTTCTTAGGCATAGTTCAATCGGGTATTCTTGAATAAGTTTGTTTCTAGTAGTATGAGGGAAGAAAAAGAGGATTAGCTTGAGAATTTGAGCGAGATGGTATGACGGTAACCAGTACGAGATGAGGTTCTACGCCTTATCTCGGCATACATTATGACACTACCCATTGAAATGAGAAAGGATGTAGATATTTTATTTGATATATTTGATTCATATGGTTGCACTATAGGTGTTATTCGCATAAGCTACCTTTCAAAGGTAGCGAGATACAACAAAGAGGTAAGAGTATATCGGATGGTAGGAGGTTGGAGAGTAGAAAGGTAGAGGCACCGCATTTTAGAATCTTTATATGGATACCTCGTCCCAGGCGAGATTACTTGAGGAAGAGGTTACCATCACCGGTTTGTAAGCTTCGTTTATGTGGTATGCAGAGTTTCGACACATAATTCTTCGCACAAACCTTCGGAATGTGGTGGATACTTAGATTATTCAAACTCCTCCCAGCAAATTATGTCACATAGAATATGATTTGGGTGTGTTTATATAAGGAATTTCAAGAAGGATTTCTTTTGGGTGAGGTATAGTGGTTCCACACCGGAGTTCTCATATTTACGCACCTGAAGACATGACACAACCGGCTAAAGGCGGCCGCCTGAGGATGGTAGATGTAGTTCTTGATACAGCGAGGAAGGTGGTTCCTAATTTGATTGTGGTGGCAGTTGGAATATACTCGGATTATGAGGGACTATGCTAATTTACTGATACTTTTCCATAGAGACTAGAGATAGAGGCCTTTGATGCGGTCATCACGGTCTGTTTGAGTATTGATCGATCAGTTATGGTATTATTTGATCTAAAATTTACTTATTCTAATGTATCTATATACTTTGTTTGGAATTACAGATATATTTTGTGATTCACTTCTATGCTTATACGTATTTTACTTGTCACGACCACAGATAGGATCCCAAGCCAAGACACGGGACCTAGAACCATGAGTGACCCAGGCTAACACACCCAGCTGACACATACATAGCAACTCAAGAGCATGAACTAAACGAGATTTAAAACATAACCATGGATACGAAACCACATACAACATAGAGAGAATAAGTAAAGTGACAATGTCATGACAGCAGTGTCTACTACGTATGCGTACGAAAAGCCTCTAGTCATAAGGCAGTGATAGGACAATACCTCCGACTAGCTCACTAAGTACGAAACTAAAGAAAGACATGACAAAATAAACTAATAGAAGTCCTTGGATGATGAGGACTCACCAAGGCTAGGCCGAGTGGTTTTGGCCGGGGTGACTAATGGAAAACTGAAATGGATCACCAAAACCTATGCTCATGAGATGATATAATATCTGATGTCATTCGATACTTTGAATATACTAAATATGTTGAGAAAGTAAAACATTCTCATGAAACAATAGTTTAAATCATGAATATTATCACGACCGGCATTACACCCGAATCATAGACAAAGGACGAGGACCTGAGACACCCAAGTCGACCCATGACACATGCATACATCTAATATCATTTAATAAAGCGAATACTTAACATAAAACATAGCGGAAATGTAATCATAGTGTAACAAAGATAGTACTAGACATAAACATGGGCGAGTTCTAAATCACAGTGAAAACCTCTACTACGTAAGATGGGTTGATGGGGCAATGTCTCCAACTAATCGACCAATAATGAAACATAAATAACATGAAAGTCTGTAAAATAACCTCGGAACATGAGGGATCACCCGATAGGCGGAACGTAGTAGGGATGGACTAAGGATGAGGATAAGCCTGAGATCGCACCACTACATCATAAAATGATACAACATAGAAAATATGCAGGTGTTGAAATGTGCAGTATGCAAAGGTAAGTAAGAAAACGGAGCGTTTAAAAGTAAAATAAATCATAAATAAACATAGGAGAAGGACGTCATGCTTGTAACAAAAACTTCGTAAGAAAACATAGGGCTCAGACTTTCAAATCGTTCATAAATCATTCATTATCACTTAGTAAGTAAACTTTATCAAGAAACATAACTTAGACGATAAAATAAACAAGCAAATGAATAATACATACGAAACAATGGGAGGAATTTTTCGTCCTGTAGAGCACAAATGCGTAGTAGAGCACTCATGATGCCCCATTTGTCTCGCATGTGGGCGGGCCAGGCTCGCTTGCCGGGCGAGGGTTGTGCATTAGGTGTGATATCATATTTGAGGAGATTATTATCAATACAATATATCATTAGAAACCCACGGTGGCACGTGGTTATGAGACCAACTGGTGTAATCCTTTGAGCCGAGGCACGCTCGGTGGAACACGGCTCCCAAAAATATGCATATGAGGCTCTTACGTAAATCAATAACATCATGAATTAGATTCATTGGCTAAAATATAACATTTATAATTATTGATCCCCTTTAAAACATTCTTATCCAAGAATCAAGTCCCTTTTCAGCCGGCCCGTATCACTGTCGATAAATAAGTAGCAATTAAACACATAAATCATAAATCATAAATCATTCTTCAACATGTGGGCATTGCCCAATACTTCCATCATATTCAATTCTTTCAAAATATGTTCATAAACATGGGTAACTAGAATTCATGCTTTTCCGTCATCGATAAATTCCAAAGTATTGAATATTCATAATAAATCACGCTTTAAAGCGAACTACCAGCAATTGACATTTTAGATTTAAAAAGCTTGAAAAATGATTTAAAAGAAAATAATATAAAACCCGCTCATCATTCATAATTCAATAATTAAAACTCAATTAAATCATACCATAAAAAGAGATATCTCATTATAATGCATTTGGGTAAAACCCCATGGAATTGGTGTTGGAGAATCACATGATTTAAATCAAAATTTGGGAATGGGTGTGAAAGAATTTCCTGCCCATTCTAAAACCCTACATACCTGAGGATGGTGATTTGAAGTTCATGAAAACTAACAAGAAATTAATGGAAACTTGGAGGAGAAGACCTTGAATCTCCCTAAAACTTCTCTAAAAACTCTTGCATGGAAATGGGTGTGCATTAGGGGCTTAACCCGCATAAAGACCTGATAGACCTTAAAGCGACATAGTTTAGGCCTTAAGAGTTTAGAAAATTGTGAAAGGCCCTTACTAATTCGCCTGAAAAATAAGCGCCGGGTGACCTAACGGGGACCGGCGACTCGTCGGGGACGGGCAACGGCTTCGGCGTGTTGCCCATCATGTACAACACTCATCCTCCATTAAATTCCATAGGCTTACTCGCACGAGTTATTGGGGCGGACCGCGGCTCGTAGGGTCCCATCCCGATTGGAATTTGCTGGGAGCTTCTTTTAGCTTAACCCCAACCTTACCCCCTGAGTGACATGATGACTCTTGGGGACTAGCCCTGTCATTATCTCCCTCGTGGGGACCTCGATCCTTCCTTTATTCCGGGCACGCCGGTGGCAATGACTCGTAGGATCTCATCACGAGTGGTAAAACTTCGTCTGTACGCAACATAATTTCAAAATTTTCCCATTTCAACTCTCGGGTTCGATCTTTGAGCTTCAGGGGTATAACAATATCTCTCCCCACTTGGGAATATTCATCCTCGAATGTGCAGAAACACGCAGAAACGCGAGAAACGTGGTGTCGTATGCAAATGCGTTATTAAAATAGAAAACTAACGAATGGTGCCCTCGAAAAGAACTACATAAACGGCCGAATTTAGACATCTCCATACATTTACCTCATCATAAAACAAGCTTGTATATGGTAAACATGAAAAAAAGCGATTAGAGCAGGGAAAGATTGGTACCTCGAATTAAAGCGGCGGTAGGGAGCAGTGTGTGGGTATTTAGCCATCATATTCGCTTCGGCTTCCCTTGTAACTCCTTCAACATGCTGGTTTCTCCATAATACTTTAGCGAAGATACTTCTTTGTTCTTTAACTACGAGACTTAACGTCCCCAAGATCTCATGGAATTTCTTCATAGGCGAGGCTATCCTTTACACAAAGCATTGTCTCACGGGACTACTAAGGCTGGATCACCCAAGCACTTTTTTAAGAAGCGATACATGAAACATGGGATGAGCTGAAGCTAACTGCGAAGGCAAGTACAACATACGCCACCTTACCAACTCCTCATAACAGGTAAGGAGCTTGACCTTCTCGAGGCGAGTTTTCCTTTCGCCGAGCCATGACTCCTTCGTAGGAGATACCTTTAATACCCAATCGTCCACATCAAACTCCGGAGTCCACTTCTCTCGCATCAACATATGATTTCGCGGCTACGAGTGGTTTTAATCGGTCCCTTATCAACAACGCCATGTCGCCTCGTGAGCAAATTTGGCCCTATCATAGCTGCCTTGCCAACCTCGAACCATCGATGGGAGATCTACACTAAGCGTAAGGGCGCTCGAACAGTGCCATTTGGATACTGGAGTGATAATTTATTTATTATAGGCAAACTCGATGAAGGGCAAATGATCGACAACTACCTTTGAAATCCATAACACATGCCCTCGACATATCCTCGAGTATGAATGGTTTGATACACTTTGTCAGTCTTTGTTTGTGGATGGAAAGTGATCTGACAACTTGCATCCCCGAGTCCCTTTTGAAAAGAACACTAGAATTGCGAGTGGCGAGGTACCTCGATGCAAATAATAGACAAGGCACTCCATGAAGTTGAACAGCTCGAATATACAACATATAATCATCAGGCGAATCGCGTGGTCTGATCGGTAGAAAGTGTGAAGCCTTAGTTAACATCTGTATCAAATAGAGTTATAGTGTCGGCGAGTATGGGGTAGACCTATAATGAAATCCATGTTAATTTCATTCCATTTCAAGTGGGGATGCGATATCAGTATGCCTCAGGCCTTTGATGCTCGACTTTCACTTCTGGCGATAGTTTGGACATTTAGCTACGAACTCGCCAATATCCTTCTTCATACCATCCCACCGGTAGATTTCTTGCAATCGGTACATCTTCGTGGATCGGATGGATAGAATATACGGTACCGTGTGCCTTATGCAATATGTCAGAACCCTCAATTATCGACGTGCGAACGTATAGTCGACCACTGGTATCATAGAATACCATCTCCCCATTGGGGGAAAACCTCCACCTTTTGACTGCACCTTTGCTTCCTTCGGCTCAAAGAGTTGGATCCTCGTCTTGCTTAGATTTGACATAGACCAGCAGAGACAATTCTAACCCGTGCGCACAATAATGCGCTTGTCGGTCGAGTTGATGATCTAACTCCCAGTCTTATGATGGGTGGACATCCTTCGCCAACTCTTCCTTCCCTCATCCCGTGGGACACACTCTCCATAGAGAGCCTACTAAGTGCAAATCATAACCACGGTGCAGCCTTGCCGAGGTGGTAAAGGACACTAAATGTCGTAGTCGCTTTAATAACTCCAACCCGCCTCCTTTCTTTGAAGATTTAGATCGCCTGTTGAACACATGTGCAAGCTCTTTGTGATCGTAAAATATATTCCAGATGGACCCCATACAAGTAATGCGCCATATCTTGTCTGAAAACACCACACCCAAGTACTTGACTCTAAATCATGGGTGGGTAATTCCTTTCATGAGCGTCGGTTGTCTTGAGGCATATCTTCATTACCTTCACCTGCTTTGCATCAACACACAATCCCAGTCCAGGCTTCTTGAAGCATCTGATATACAACAAGCCATCGGTACCCTCGGGCAAAGTCAATACTTGGTCTTTGAAGTGAGTCGGGTCTTCAACTCCGGAAGCTTTTCTGCAAGCATCCGACCATTGAAACTTCACCTTTTTGAGTCAACCTAGTCAATGGGGCTGAAATTGATGAAAATCCCTCGAAGAATCTTCGGTAGTATCCGTAAGCCCGAAACTCAATTTACGAAGGATTTACCGGTCTAGGCCAATTCTTCATAGCCTCAATCTTAAGAGATCTACCCATATGCCTTAGCTTGATACCACATGACCCGAAATGCCACCGATTCCAACCAAAATTCACAATAAAATGAACTGCATAATTCAACGATCCTTGAGGGTCACAGTACTACTCTCGGCAGGCGGCATGCTCCTGCTCGCTCAGTGAGTATCCAGATGTCATCGATGAACTTCGCGATCACAAAGCGTGTCCAAATATGGTTTGAACACTGGTTCATCAAGTCCATAAAGGCTGCAAGAGTATTGTTAGTCCAAAAGACATAACCCCTGAGCTTCATGAATGGCCTGCGTGTCACAGAAGGCTTTGCGAATATCACTCTCCCGAACTGCGAGATGGTGATACTCGGACCTCGTTAATCTTGGAGAAGCGCGCTTTCCTGAAGCTTGGTCAAACAAATCATTGATCCTAGGTAAGAATTTTTGTTCTTGACGGTAACCTTGTACAACTACCGATAGTAACACGCGTGTTGAACAAATAGGGTGGTGCACCCACAGCATGAGTGTGCTCGGTCTAATGAAACCACTTATCCAATAGATGCTTTTAGCGATCCTTCAATTCCTTTAGTTAGTGGAGCCATCTTTGTAGGGAGGAATAGAGATAGGCTGCCGTATAGGGTAATGAATCGATAGCGAAATTAATTTTCCTCCCGGAGGAGCAGGAGCAAATCATCGTGGCTTCGCCTCAGGATATTACACCACAGGGCCCGATTGAATAGTCGAGATGCCGAACTCCATTATCCTTAACCACAGCTTAGGTGGTACATGCAACCTTTAGAGATCATCTTCGACCTTAAGATAGGAAATAAACCGACCTATTTCAAATGCCCAAGCCAGAACACCACTCACTCAACATGAGTCACCACAGAAAATGAAATTCCCACTTGGAAATGGGCCCCTACAATTAATCGATGCATAACATGCAAACAACCGATCCACGCCAAGAATAACGTCAAAGTGGAGTCATATTTAACTCTACAGGTCTGCGAGAGGTAACCTTATGCAACATAGTATTTGGGCATTCTCTATGCTCTTGTCTAGCTATGGTAGAATCTAACAAGGGTCGAGCGAAAATGATTCGACAGGTCTTGGGACTAACTCAGGCTCTTTTAGCAATGTAAGAGTCCGCAAATGCAAGGTAGCTCCTGAGATCTATCAAGGCATAAACATGATATAAGCCGGGCAACATACCGGTGACCCGTGCAGTGGCGTCTGGCACACTCTGGCGTGAAGGAATAGAATCGATTTGGTCTTTGTCACCTGCCACCTCCGATCAATCGATGCTCCTAACCGGACGGGGGCAATTTGGGCTAGCCTTGTCTAATTAACTGTGCATGACCCCTATCATTACCCTTTGTCTATGGGCATGCTCGGCGCATGTGCCCGGATCTACCACGCCCACGTAGCAAATATGCGACAGAGCAAGCACTCCCAAACACGGCTTTTGCCGCCTTTCCGCCCGAGTGAAGGTATCACTGTTAGTGCCCCTCGATCCCTCGACACGACCACACTTCTACGATCCTAGGTCTGGATGGAACACTGGGTGATGATGGTCTTGGGGCTAGTAATTTCTTACGAGGAGTGTGGGCGGTAACCACTGGGACCTCGATCGCAGCCACGGCTAGCCAAAGTCGAGCCTCTTTGCCTCCTCTCTCGCATGATCCGCCTCATCTCTTTGCAAGAATTACAACCTTATTCAAAAAGTCCATATCTGGTGAAGCATGGTAGTCTGCTGATGAACGCAAGTGTACGGGTTGTACAAGTAATATGTAGTGGCCCTTTTAGAAACCCAGAATGTCGAACCCACAGGGAGGCCGGACTACGAGGTAAACCTTTTCAGAGTGTTAATTTACCAAAACTCTAATAATGAAGACAACGGTGTAAAGAAGGGTTTTATATTTTGGAAACTACTTTACACATACTAAAGTAAGATATTTGTACAATTGAGTCGAACTATGATGTGAGCATCTTTGAGCTAAAATGAACATGTAAAGAAATCAAATATCGATATGGCGATTTATCTTTTCTCGGTTGCTAGTGAACTTATGGTATGGATTAAAACTCTCGTATTTAGCTTAACTTAAGAATCATGAACCTTCCACCTACATTTACGTGATAGAAGAAATTCATGTTCTAGCCATACAAATAGATTCCACGTTTGACTAATACGACTTTCGGGTATATTTCTATCCCGAAGGTAAATCAATTCCCAATTTTTCCAAACCAAGAAAAGATCATATCTATTAATTCACAACTTTCCAGTTTCTTGCCCTCTCGGGTGGCTTAGGACTTTTTAGTTACATTAACATTGGCCGAGATATTAACGTAGTAAGAGCAATTAAATAGAACAACCATAGAAGAAAAGATGAAAAAAAACCAGGATAATCAATAACTACATTTCAATACAATAGTTCATAACTCGGCAAAGAAAGGGATTTAGCCACTATTTGTGGATTGAACATCATTAAATGAATGTTAATCATGCGAACAATTGAAAAAGAAGGAAGAAAGGGATGAAAACCTAAGAATTTTGTCCTCAGCGCACATGTGCTTCTTGCTCCACCAAGTCAGAATAATTAAAAATGAACCTAAGCGTTCTATTTATACTAGGGATAATTTTTCTGGAATAACAAACAACGTGTCACGGAATGCGTCGCGAACCGCTGCCTCGTGACACGGTCACTGCTGTGAGCTTTTACGAAAATTGGCCGCCAGGTAATTGCACCCAACGTGGCACGACATGGAGCATGCCCGGCGTGCCACGGTGCAACTCCGCGGACCCTCACTAGAATGTCAAGGTACGGGGACATGAATTCCAACGTGCCACGGCTTGATCGCGGACCCTCATACAGATTTCTTGAATTTCTGCCTCCCGAGCCAGGGAATGCATCCTTGATAACTGTGATGTCACGGCTCCATCGCGGAGCCCTTGAATTCTTAGCTTCTCCACTGCTTCCTTGCTGTTCCCAGAGTCCATCTCATTCTCCCAACATGTCATAACTCCTTAAAGTGTGTTTTCACTTGCAAAACAATGCTAATCATGTTGGTTAGTATAAAATCACACTTCCATCTAATTTACATGAGAATGTACAAAAATTTTAAAAAAGGCAAAAGCTATACATTTGAGTATCAATTTGCTTTATAAATATGCCTGATCACCCTACCCCACACTTAAAATCTTGTTCGTCCTCGAACAATACTCATACACCTCATGGTGATATGCCATCATGGCTACTTTGGCTCGACAATCAGAATTTGCAGTTATCTGGAATTATTTTCCTAACAAATCATCAAGAAAACATGCATAGTATCATCATTATAATGACACTTAATAAATCAAGACCTCCTAGACTCGAATCGACTCTCGATATTGGCAAACTCATGCAAATAGGCGACCAAGATGCTCAGGCAGAGCTTTCATTCTTTCGTCAAAAGCGTAGCGCCCTCGCATCACGAGAAATTTCCCCCTCTTTTAGATCACATGAACTCCTAAATCATTTCATGCGGGGGCATGTACACACAATTCACTCTCTCTCCCAAAAAGAATTCACATGCATCGGCATGACCATTAGGCTTGCCTCTAGTGTATTACTCCACTAATATAAGGACGCGTGATGTAGATCACGTGGGACTTTCAGGGTTGTAATGTCGGCTATGGAATACTAGTATATCTTGGGCTAACCAATATTAGCAACTAGCTTCCTTAAGTGTTTTTCAATACATCCCATCACATTCTGGACCCTGTTTTCTTCCTTATCTTCCTTTTCTTGAAGTCCACGTCTTTATTTTTGTCACCATTTCTTTAACACACCAGGACTAACAAAAGGATAAGTTATACAACTTGATTTCCTTTAAATCGCCCAATACACCCTTGACTCTTTTCTTTCTTTCTTTTCTTTTCCTCTCTTTCTTTTTCTTTTCATCATTTCACTCCCTTTACTGCTTTGTGGGAAAATTATATATTTTCTTAGTGCTTAAGAGCTTCGGATTTGGTTTGGGACCATGAAAAGAGAGTTAAACTTAGTTCACACCCTTTTCGACAAGAAAAAAATAAAGGCTAAAGGCTCAATGGGCTAACTAGGAGTTTAATCTTCAAGGTGGATATGAAAAAGCGAAAAACTTTTGGTTAAACAAAGAAAACGCCTACATCCTTTCTCATACTACACTTCACTTCATTTAGTTTAGTACACAAACCAGACAAGTTCTATGTACTTCACAATAGCATGGAATAACCAAACCTCACCTATTTTCGATGCACATGCTCAACTGAGAACTGACTTATGAGATTCTTTAATTAGCTAATTACAAAAATTCAAAATTAAGCCTCAAATCTGCAAGATCGAATTCTATGGCATAAGTGTCTCACATTATGTATAAAAATTTGCATGCTTTCTCTGAATCATCTTTCTTGATATAAATATTATATTTTAACACGCAACCAAGATAGCCAAGTAGCCATAGAGTAGCGACATGCATGTGATCTGACCAGCACATAAAAAATTTAAAATAACTACTCCTATCGACTCCGTTTCCGCAAGAGCCCAGGTCGTCATCATCCATCATAGGGAGCGGTCACTATTTATGCGACTTCGGTTCAATGGGCGCTTTCCTCGGCAAAAAAGAGCGAAACAAACTCCGAGAAACCCAAAAGTAAAAATAGTTATGAAAAAAATAAATTTTTAAAAATATAGAGTAATTTCGACAAAACTATTTACACCAGGCCAACTTAACATTCATAGCACACACACGACTTCACAACAAAAATATTTACAAGCGAACATACCACATCAAAAACAAGGTCATATTAATTCACACACGGCAACAGAACAAGAGAACATGCGATTATGTAGACAACAAAATTTAGCACCACCTAACTACTCCACCCCGCGCCCAAAATGAATGCCTTGTCCCGAGTGTTCATACTGATGTGAAGGTGGGTTGTGAAACTCCCCGATCGGTCAAAGTACTCCATAGCCGTCGGGTCTTTGTAGCCTCATCCCCCGTGTCAGAATCTCCGCATCGTCCTCCTCCAGGCTCAACATCGAAATCCTCGCGACGTGTCTTCTCGTCCGTGGGGACATCATCATCCACGGGCTGCAATTTTGGAGCCCGCTGAACATAGTGCTGCGGTGTTTTTGCCAATGGAGTGTCCCAGGAGTCGGCTGCCACGGCCCCTAGATCCTCAGTTCTTGGGTCTCAGCCTATCTTTGTAGGCTAGACATCTAGCATCCGGTATGTGGGCCATATGTTGGTCATCCGAGCATGTCGCTCGGTAATGTGAGCGCAGTGAAAGGTGGTGTCGGGTGCCTTAGTCTTTGTAACATCTATGGCACGCCTCTCCATCTGCGGAATGTAGTCTAAGGCCTCTTCCTCGACATCTAGGCCTCGGGAACGTGGTGGGCGACCCATGGGAAATCGTGCACATTGCCCCCCGAGTACAACGGGCCCTCTTCATAGGATATGACCACAGCTAGCCCCATTAATCTCCAGCCCTTTCATCGGGGGGCATACTGCCCAGGCATACACGATCCTGGGTCACATCAGTCATGTACCCAGGAATCAAACGGGAGCAAACAATTTTTAGCCATATCTTGGCTTCCTTTGTTCATCTGTGAATAGGGCGATCGATAGTAGCTTCTCCTCCTTGTGCCTGCTCCGGCGTGCCGTAGACCGGGCTCCACACAATGTGCATCTAATATCGCATAGGGTGGAGTGATATTCGAGGCTAGGATGCGTGGGCATTAGTGTTTTGCGCCCCTAGTAGCATTGAGTTGGTGAGGCTCAAGTGTGACAATCTGGCCCCTTATCTTGATGGTGTGACTCCTGAGCGTCGGGTTCCGGTTAGCAGCCAGAACTCCAGGTGGTGATTACTCCTTAGGTTACGTCAAAAATGGCTTCGGCCAGCCGGCGTCAATTCGGTATACCGTACGGGGAACTCTTGTGCCAACGGGTCCGTTAATGTGCTCCTGCGGGAAGTATTTGTTCTCCTTGTGTTTTGTGTACCACTTCTTCCCTTCCTCGGTCACCCGATCCGTTCCATATTGGCGGCGGCGCGCGTGGGCTGCTTTAGTCTTTCTTTGATTCTTTGCTCCCAGTCTCATAACTAACCAGGCGCCACGATGTTGATGCACCCTTACCCTTGTCACGCACGCTTGCCATTGTCCACATCGAAAAGCAGGCAGTCCCAAGTCGATCGAATTAAAATTAGCCGACTAAGGTTGGGTTTGTTTCGACACCACACTTAGTCCTCGGCCCTCATTTTAACATTTTGGCAGATCATATTTGTTCCTACTTTACAAAAATTAAGAAAAAAACTAGAACAACTAACAACACAAACAATATTGCCTTGTGCATTCCTCAAATCTGACGGTATAACTCAAGCTGCACTACTCGGACTTCGCACGGCTACGTCCATAATATTCACGACGATTACAATTTCATACAGAGCACTTGACAGCTTGGAAATGAAAGAAAGAAGAAAAAACACAACAATTATGTAACTAAACAAACCTATCTTTATCTACGTTTCTTGTATAATACATTATCACTCACGAAAATCCGTCGGGTTTTTTTTTTTTTTTTTTTTTTTTTAGCTATATACAGATAATACAACCAATTCCTTTCACCCAACATATGCATAACCACAAGAATTCAAAATTTTACAAGTTTCCCCATTTTCATGTTCAATTCCAAACCCTAGCTAGAATTTCTCACAAATTCAATCAAGCACACCGTTTATTTATCGAGTTCATACCATCACAATGATACTACGAACATAAATTAACAATACTTGAATGAATTCAAGTTCAATTTCTACTTAGGCTAAGATTCATTCATACCTCATGCTCAAAATCGAGAGAAGATTCGACTAAAAAATAAGATAGGGGTAATGAACATACCTTTAAATTGAAGAACCGAAGAAAACTTGGCGAAATTATACACCTAGGGCCATGCCACGTTGAGGGGAGGATTTTTGGGGGGTTTGTCGCGGTGGATGTGGAAAATGAGAAAAAAAATGTGATTTGGGGTTAAAGTGGGATTTTTCGCGCGGGTCGCCCAGGTGACCCGGTGTGAGCCAGCGCGTTAACACTCCAACGTGTCACGGAGAGGTAGCGGAGCACCTCCTCCCGTGACACGGAGCCATCATGTGAGCATTGGAATTTGCAAAATTCAGTTTTGCCTTGACGTGTCACGGGAGGTAGCAGGCCCTCCTCAGGTGACACCCAGACTGCTCAGCCGAGCTCAGCTGTTTGCCACTTAAATTTTTTTTCTTACCTCATTTTCTCCTTTTGCATTCCTTTGCATTTTCCCCTCCCGTCAACACAGCAATATATCTTACAACGAGAAACCGGTTAAAATTCCAAAGTTTGAGGAACACAATATTTTTATTTTTGTATTCACAACCCTATACTAAAAAAAAAAAATAAATCTTTTTCTCTTTTTTTCTTTTTATATGTTCAATTATACAAACACAATTCATGTATCTTGCCTCTAGTGCAACGCTGGTTTACCATTGCGGCTCGACGTTGTTTAAGCTCATTACGCCCTAGGGTGACGGAGGTGATTTTCTTTCAAACACGTCCTCAACCCTATCATGCTTACCTTTATCGGGGGCTTTTTCCCATTGCTCGAGACTCAAAGCCCGAGCAACATTGATTGCTCAAGCACATTAATAACGAGGATTATTGCATTGCAATAGGAGCTTGGTGGCCTTGTACACATCGAACACCTCCGCCTTGTCGTGTGCTCGCATAGTTAGCTGGCTGCGGCTACATCTATTAGCGCTTTCCGGTCGCCAAGAGGGTAGTCAAAATAAATGGACTTCTGGCGATACGCTGAAATCGGCCTGACAAAATCCACTGCCCAGGGAAGATTAGAGGCCAATTGCGCTATGCGTCCTCCACAATACCATGCGGTCTTGCCAAGGCGATCATGAGTGCAAGATCGCTGTTGTAGGTCTAGGACTCCTATTTAACCTGGCGAATACGAGGTTGGCATCAAGTTAATGCTGGCTCCCAAATCACGCAAAGCTGAAGCTCGGATACTTTACTAGATTGTTATTTTGAATTATGAAGCTCCGGGATCTTTGAGCTTCGTAGACTGTGCGGTCTACGTATCGAGGAAGTGCCTCCTGCAGCCAAAACCATAGTAATATTCGGTAAGCGCTGCTTTTGTTGGCACGATGTCAACATGTACTTGGCGTACTTAGGCGCCCTGCAAAACATCGACAAAAGGTAAATTAATGTGTATTTGTTTAAGCACCTCCGTGATTTCTTGAGGCACGCCTCCTCCTTGTGCTTCTTTAATCGTTGAACGGGGTGGAGGCCTTTACGATTCGGCATCCTTGTGTTTCCCCCTCTCGTCATTACGCTCCCTCTGCCGCCTGCTTGCTCGGCTGTTGAGTGGTCTTTTGGGTTCCCGCCTCCTTATTTCACCAAACCACTCCTCGTAGTCCCTTGCATTTACACAGCAGGGTTGAAGTGCGTGTGTTGGGAAGTCCTCCTCTAGGCACAGTGTTGCAGGCTCCGGCAAAGCTGCCCAAGTGATACTCAACGACGCCTTAGTAGCTAGGCGATTGTTCTTGACCTCGGGCGCAATTTGACATAGTCGGCCTTTGCAATTGAGCTTGGCTAGCTATCAGCGCGAACATCTCCTCAACGGCTGGGTGATGGTGGTGGAGGGCATTGTTTATGTTGTGGCCATTAGTTACGTGGCCCTCTGCCGATTCCTGCGCACACGGCTCGAACTACGCACGGTTGTTGCTACCCCGAGAAATTTGGGTGATTCCTCGAGTTAGAATTGTATTTTGTTCCCATCTTACGGCTGGTGATTTCTCCTTTGTGCATGCAGAGCAAAGTTCCACCCAGATCTTGGATTTTCTCCTGACACTCGGTAGTGTTCATTGCTCCGCACACTTCACCAAATCTGTGCTTGCATTTACTTGGGGCTTGAGGCCGACTCAGTTCGTATTTGCCGAAGTGGGTGTTTAATTGATCCTGCAAGGCGGCTATACGTAGCGATAGGCACAGCCGTCATCCACTTCCAGACTCATTGCTTTCCTTGCTCCTCCCTTGAGTCCGCATTCCCTGGGATTTCCACTGCGAAATACGATTAAGCAAAGAATAAAGCTCCTCGTAAGTCTTTCTAATGCTTGTCCCAGTGCTAGATCCGGCAAAATTTTTGTGTGGGGTTCCAAACCCTGCATAAAGTGCTGCGACATCATTGGATTGATGGTGATGAGGGCGTCATAGCAGTGATTTTGAATCTCTCCCAAGCAATCTGATTCTCTCCTTCTCTTTGTTTGAAACTTAGAATTTGAATTCAAGCCTTTAACATTTCTGGGAAGGAAAGAATCGGATCAAGAACTTCTTTTTAAGATCATCCCATGTGGTTATAGAGTTTGGTGGCTCGGCTTTCAACCCGCCTCCAGCTTCTCCCAAAAGTGAAAATGGGAGCAGGTGTAAGCAGCGTAATCTGTGACACTCCGGCGAGGATGTAAGTGTCACTTATCTCCAAAAATTTTTGAAAGATGTTGTTGTGGATCTGTAGGGGGCACATGAGCGCCGCTTGTGTGCGGCAATTTGCACCGTGTTGTTTAAGCTCGAACCTCCCTCTTTGGCTCGGGTTTGCCGGATGCTAGATGTAACATTACTAGCATGTGGGATTGCCACATTGTTGCAAATCGGCACGCGCTACCATTTTCCTCGAACGCCTTAGCGCCGCCACGAGTGGTGGATTACGCTGGTTGCTCCATAATGGTTTTGTACGAGCAAGCTGCGATTTTCTCTCTTAGAGCTTCTCAGTTGGCCGATGGCTTGTCTTTAGGCTCTAAGGATGGATCCACCAAACCTTTGTCTCTTGCCGGTGTTCAACTGAATTTGTTATCTGCAAAATACGGGGCTAAGACCAAGTTGTCAACAATAGAATATCGAAATAGCAAACTAACACTTTTAGAAAGATTAAAATTTCACCAATTGCACACATCCCACAGGCAACGGCGCCAAAAACTGATGAGCGCATGAGAATGGAGTTGTACAAATAATATAGTAGCCCTTTTAGAATCGGAATGTGAACCCGCGAGGAGGTGGACTACGAAGGTAAAACCTTTTAAGTGTTAATTTACTAAACTCTAACAATGAAGACAATAGTGTAAAGAAAGGGTTTTATATTTTGGAAACTTTTTATACTAAAGTAAGATATTTGTACAATTGAGTGTGAACTATGAATGTGAGCATCTTTGAGGCTAAAACGAACATGTAAAGAAATCGATTATCGATATACATGATTTATCTTTTCTCGGTTGCTAGTCGGAACTTATGCACATGGATTAAAACTCTCGTATTTAACTTGACTTAAGAATCGTGAACCTTCCACCTACATTTTACGCTGATAAGAAATTCATGTTCTAGCCATACAAAACCGATTCCACATTTGACTAATACGACTTTCGGTATATTTCTATCCACGAAGGTAAATCAATTCCAATTTTCCCAAACCAAGAAAAGATCATATCCTATTAATTCACAACTTTCAATTTCTTGCCCTCGGGTGAAGCTAGGACTTTTGGATTTACATTAACATTGGCGGATATTAGAGTAGTAAGAACAAGAATTAAATAGAACAACCATAGAAGAAAAGATGAAAAAAACCAGATAATCAATAACTACATTTCAATACAATAGTTCATAACCTCAGCAAGAAAGGGATTTAGCCACTATTTGTGGATTGAACATCATTAAATGAATGAAAATCATGCTATGATTGAAAGAAGAAGGGATAGAGAAAACCCTAAAGAATTTTTGTCCTCACAACTTCACGTAACCCCGTTCTTGCTCATGAAGTCGGAATAATTAAAAATGAACCTAAGTGTTCTATTTATACTAGGAATGTTTTCTAGAATGACAAACGCGTGTCACGAGTGCATCGCGAACCTTTGCCTCAGTGACACAGTGCAGCAACGAAGGCTTCTGGAGCCCAGGCCTTGAGGTCAATGCACCCAACGTGGCACGACATGCGGTGCGGAGCATGCCCGGCGTGCCACCCGGTGCAGCTCAGCAGACCCTCCTTTGGAATGTCCAAGATGCAGGGAAATTAATTCCAACGTGCCACGGCGATCGCGGACCCTGGCCCAGATTTGCTTGAATTTCTACCTCCCAGGACGGAGATGCATGCGATGGCGGCGTGTCACGGCTCACGTCGTAAGGCCTTGAATTCTTTGCTTCTCCACCTCTTCCTTACTCGTTCCTGAGTCCATCTCGCGTTTCTCCCAACATGTCACTTAACTCCATAAAAGTGTGTTTTCATAGAAAACACTTGTGTCGTGTTAGTTGAAGCCATAAAATCACACTTCATGCAATTTACATGAGAATGTACACCGCATTGTTGGACAAACAAGGCTTAAAGCTATACATTTGAGTATCAATTTGGCATATAAATATGCCTGATCACTGCAATCCTTTCACAAATAACCGGCCACACCGTAGAGCGAATCGGCTCACCGCGCCCTCAGATCCATCACTAACTACAGGGTGTGCTGTGAGATGAGTGAACTTCAGAATACTCCAACAACATTTATCTTTCCTGGCAGAGGTTCACAAACTCAGTTTGCCTTAAACTCCCTCATCTCCAGGAAGAACATCGAAAGGCCATGTGGAATTCATCGGTGATAGGACCCGCTCCCCCTGCCACCATTGTCTTCCATTGCTTGTACCAAATATGAGCGACCTCTTTTATCTAATAAGAGGCGAGAGTCGGCATACACTCCCGTTTGTCACCCCATGCTTTGAGAAGTGACCTTCAAAATCCCTTCAATGAACTTCGTGTGGATCCTGCGTCACACACCTTTGACCACATGAAGTGAACTCTAGAGGTTCATCCTCGAAAATCTCTGTCAGGGCCGCCGCTAAATTTGCCATTCGCCAGGACTGCGCAATAGCACAAGCGTTTGACACGAGCGGTCAAGGCACTGCAACGCCAACTTATCCCCGAATAGTCGCCGAGAGCTCGGCGTGGGCCGCGCGCTCACAGTGCACAGGGCTCCGAATAGGTGGGGCTAGTGCCCGTAGTCGTGCCACCTACGCCCCTTCGTCATTTCCATTCCTCGGCTTCCATTCATTCTTAAGAGCCATGAATTACACTTGTCGCGAATCGCGCAAATTAGAAGAATGGAGAGACTTTCATCGCACGACATAGAACATGAAGAAGAGGAGCTATTTCCTAAAAGCCTAGTAGCCTCTTCGTCATAGGTTTTGGCGCGCTTCACACCCATGAAAAAGACTACAGTTAACGCGGCTTTCAACTGCAGGACACTTTAACCCTATTGCTCCCAGATGCCAAGTTTGTCACGACCGAGAACGTACACCCATATTGTATACATGGGACGAGGGACCCGAGAGACCCCAAGTCAACCCATGGCACATACATACATCTAATATCATTTAATAAAGTGAAATACTTAGCATAAAACATAGCGGAAACATAATCATAGTGTAACAACAGCAGAAAGTACTAGACGTAAACATAAGGCAGTTCTACATCCATGTAAAGCCTCTACTACATAAGATGGGTTGATGGGACAACATCACAACTAAGCCCAGGCCCATCTTGAAACATAAATAACATGAGGGTCGTCAAATAGCCCTCGGAACATGGGGACTCGCGATAAAGGTTTGAGAACGTGAGTTTGAGATAGACTAAGGATGAGGATGAGCTTTTGAGATCACGGACCATGCATCATAAAATGATACAACATGAAAGTATGCGGTCGATGCGTGGAATGTATCAAGTATGAAAGGTAAGTAAAACATCGTTTAAAAAGTAAAATAACTAATAAATAAGCATAGGAGAAGGACATCATGTATATTATAACTTGTGAAAACATAGGGCTCAAGACTTTCAAATCGTTCATAAATCATTTATTATCATATGCTTAGTAAGTAAAATTTATCAAAACATAACTTGAGCCAATAACATAAACATAACAATGCATAAGGCATGCGGAACAATGGGAGGACTCGTCATGCTTAGACACCATCGTAGTAGAGCCTTTCATGATGCCCCATATCTCGTTCAAGTGGGCGGGCCAGGCCACGACTTACTAGGCGAGGGTCATTAGGCATGATCTCTTTGTTGAGGGATCATTATCATTGCTGTCATTAGAAACCACGATGACATATGATTGTGAAACACAGGCGTAGTCTTTGAATCTTGCAGTGCGCTCGGTGCTAGACACGACTCCCAAAAACATGCATATAGGCTCATACGTAAATCAATAACATCATGAATTAAGTAACATTGGCTAAAATATAAGATTTGTCATCATTGATCCCCTTTAAAACATGCTTAGTCAAGAATCATAGGCACTTGTAATCGGCCCACATCATACATCGATAAATCATGTAATTTGTTTCATAAATCATAAATCATTCTTCAACATGTGAGAAATTGCCCAATACTTCATCATATTCAATTCTTTCAAAATATACTAAAAACAGATGCTTGAATTCACGCTTTTAAAGTCATCAATAAATTCAAAATATTGAATATTCATCATAAATCATAACTTTCATGAACTGCATCAATGGGCATTTTAGATTTAAACAATTGAAACATGAGTTTAAAAAATAGCTATAAAACCTGCCCATCATTCATAATTCAATAATTAAAACGCAATTAAATCATACCCATAAAGAGAGTCTTTCCGTTTCATGCATTTTGGGTAGAGCCATGGATTGAATAGGAGAATCAGGTGTTTTAAATCAAAATTTGGACATGGGTGTGAAAGAGATTTCACCAATTCTAAAACCATACGAGGATGACTGATTTCAATGTTTCTTGAAAACCCACAAGAAATTGATGGAAACTTGGAGAAGAAGATCTCACAAAACCTCTCTAAAAGATCTTGCATGGGAATGAGTGTGCATCAGGGGAGCTTAACCCACCTTAAAGACCCTATTCCAACCTTAAAATGAAATAGTTTAGGCCTTAAGGTTTAGAAAATTGCAGAAGGCCCTTACTAATTCATGAAAATAATTGCGGGTATTACTGGCAGATGACACGATGACTCGTCGGGGCGGGCATCGACTTGTCATGTTTCGGAAGTGTTTGTTGCCTCATCCTCCATTAAAATTCCATAGGCTTGCTCAGACCATGAGTCGTTGGGACGGGCCACGGCTCGTGGGGTCCCATTCGTCTGAAATTACAGGAGCTTCTTCTAGCTTAACCCCAACCCTCGCCCCACAGTGACATGGCAGCTAAGTAGAGTTGCCACCAGTAAGTTATCTACCATTGGGGACCTTGATCCTTCCTTTATTCCAATCCTACCCACGAGTCCTTGGCGAGCTAGATGTATGCACGCAACATAAATTCTAAAATTTTTACGTTTGACTCGATTAGATCTTTTGGCATAGGGGTATAACAAATATAAATCAAGATAGATCATGAGAGTAAAGACAACATGCTAAAAGTCATACTTCGAGATGTACATAATCATAAGATATTCATCATACTGCGAACATAATGAACCAAGGTTTAGAAGTAGAAATCATATAGAGTGCTATTCTTAAATAACATAGAAGTGAAAACTTCGTAAACTAATCAATAGGTCAAATATGCTACAATACATAATATCATAAGACATGAAAATGAGTAACTAAAAAGATGAGGAACAATGGGAGGCTTAGTTTAAAAATGACGGCATCGCGATAGAGCTTATGATGCCCCAATATCTGCATTTCCAGTGAGTAAATCCATCCCTAAGCCTTACCGAGAGCCGTGAATGATAATGGTGTGATATCAGCGATGTGCCCTCGGGAGGGAAAGCACTCTTTGAGAGGTGGCAATATATAGAGAAAATATACTACCGGTGGTAGATAGTTATGGCTGGGGGTCTCGGAATCCACAGCCTACTTCGACACTAAACAATACTCCCAAAACATGTATATAGATCATAATTATATTCTTAAAGCATAGCTTGAATCATTTAGTTGGAGGTCTTGACTCCAAATATTTCTTCACAGTGATCATATAAGCCTTGGCTAAAATCCTGATAAAATATACTTGACTTTAATGAGCTTACTAAAATCATGATAAAATATACTTGACTTTAATGAGATTTCCCAAATTATGAAATCATACATACTTTTAATAAGATTCATAATTTAAGATCATGGAATCATTTGTTTAAGAATTCATAATATTCCATACTTTGATAATTCATCATCTTTGAAATCATAGGCTCATAACCTTAAAATTCATAAAATCATGCATGATAGGAGAAATCATCATAAACTTGAAATCACCAATTCATGAAGAACTTGAGAGTAAAATCCACGCAGTAATAACTATATTTCATCGGTGAGACATGAGAGAGTTGAACTTACATATACCGAGATATCATGATTAATTACAGCAAAATTGGGTTAAATCTAGAATTTCAACATAACATGGTTGGAGACTTGTAATCATAGAATAGGGATGAAATTGGGTATGAGAATTGAAAGTTTTCCCATTCATGACCCTACATACAGGTAATTGACTTCTATACTTGTCTTGAACACTTCAAGAAGATCGGAGAGAAATTTATAAGGAACCATAGTCTTGATCTTGAGAGAGGATTTCAAATCTACGTATTATGAGAGAATAAGGACTTAGGCTAGGTTAAACCCCCTTACAAACTCTTTAAGAAACCCAAAACAACATCGTTTTTAGGGGTTAGAAGCTTAGGAAGTTATGAAAATACACTGGGAATTGTAATTAAGCGCGCTCGAACCTGTGAGTCGTACCACCAAATTATGACTCATGGTTTCTCCTTCAAGTAAACTATTTTTTCAAGTAATCATTTATCAAACCACGGGCCTTCTGATGACTCAGCTTTTTCTGATGATTCGTACCGTGACTCATTGGCATTAGACCCTCCCTGTAGACCCAGACCATGATTGTCTTCCTAGCCGTTGTTTCCTATAATGAGTCGTACCATGCCTTATTCTTGAATCACATGAATTGTACGAAGAGAATAGATGTTCACTTGGGCCTGGGAAAACTTTTCATACCATGATTGCTCCTACCCCGTTACTTTAAGCCACGACTCATATAATGAGTCATTTTGAAAAATTTTCATATTTTTATGCTGCATACGCTACAGATCTAGGGCTTGATCGTAGGAACTTTTGGGGTGTTACATTATCTCCCTCTTGAGAATATTCATCCTTGAATGTAGATTAAAATGGTGAAAGCAACGAGGAGAAGAGCTGCAATCCAGAAGTGAACAACCGTAGTTGAAAAGCGCGGGTGGCCGACTCCAAAGCGAGATACATATTGGCCCGAATTCATGAAACATACACGCATGCTATGACACGAAAAGAACTGAGATACATGAACTTGAAGTGAAGAACTAAATGGAGTACTAAGGATAAAGCTAGCACCTTATCTTTTGAAATAGTAGAAAGGAAAAAATTCGGTATTTAGGCTTTATCATATCTGCTTTGACTTCCCACGTAGCTCTCTCTACAAGTGATTCACTCAAAAAAACTTTCACGAAGTACTTCCTTGTTCCTCAACCTGAACACAGCGCTCAGGATCTCAGCAGAACCTCCTCATAAATACAAAGGCCCATCTTCACCCTCGATTCTTTACATCGTAACAACTAAAAGGCTGGATCGGAAATGCATAGCTGTAGAGATACATGGAAAATTGCGTGCACGAAGCTAACTTTCTATTTGGTAGCTCCATCTCATATGCCACCACTATCCTTTCGCCTTACAATCTTATAAGAACCAATGTATCGAGGACTAAGCTTCCACTTTTTCAGAATCTTATAAATCCGCCGTAGGAGACACCGCCAAACACCCAATAGAATCGACCTCAAATTCAAGCTCTCCGCCTAACATCCCCACTAAGATTTTTGATGACTACGAGCTATCTTCGGCCTCTATCTAATAAGCTAAACTTTCTCCATAGCCTCATAAAAATTGAATCTAGTCCTATCAATGTGGACTCCTATCTCGAACTATCCAATAGGTAATCTACACCTCCCCGAACTGTAAGGAAGCGAAAA
Source organism: Datura stramonium (assembly GCA_018107945.1). Lineage (NCBI taxonomy): Eukaryota > Viridiplantae > Streptophyta > Magnoliopsida > Solanales > Solanaceae > Datura > Datura stramonium. The sequence continues at coordinate 43,331 of JACEIK010002720.1, read as the reverse complement.
TGGAGCCATCTTAATATTGGAGTGATAATTGTTATTGTAGACAAACTCAATGAGAGGCAAGTGGTCATCCCAACTACCCTTGAAATTGATTACACACGCTCTCAGCATGTCCTCAAGAGTTTGAATAGTCCAGCAGTGACCATGCAATGCACGGGTGAAAAGATGTGCTAAACTTCACTGATATCAGAAGACCCTTTAAGCGATCTCAAAGAATTGAGAGGTGGTAGTACCCCTATACGAGATGATGGAAGAGGGGACTCCATGCAATCTAACCAACTCCTAATGTACAATCTATCATAATCCTTATATTTGAATTGGTAGTTTTGATCGATAGGAAATGGGTTGATTTGAATCGGCTTATCCACAAATCACCCATATAGAATCCTCTGTCTGCGGGTATGAAGGCAAACTGTAATGAAGCCCATATTGATATCTTCCTACTTCCAAGTAGGAATGCTAATGTCCTGAAGCATACCTCCGGTTATCGGATGCTTGACCTTCACCTGTTGGCAATTCGGACACACGGCCCTTGATAACACTTAAATTACACCCACAGCCAGAAGTATGATGCGAGGCGTTGTCCAATAAAAGAACCCAACTAGGTTGGGATCATCCCATGTAATATGGCCGGGATGTAGAATAGCGCTAGTATTTATGCTTTTAGTATAATTATCTCTAATAGAGGTTTTATTAAAGAATTAAGTGAGACTCGAATTCTCTTTTGAATAAGGTCTCTTGAGTGATTTACTTTAATCTTTATCAACTTATTCCAAATTAACTATCCATGACCACAACTCAAGTTATACAATGAACCATAAAGTTGAGGCTTTTATTGTTCTTATGCTCGGCCTCAACTGACAGTGATGACTCGCCATATACCAACTTTTAGGGTGAAGAGACAATAGGGATCTTCAAGGTTTGTTTATTTTTTGAGTGCATCATCCGGCTTTCTAGACGATCTGTCGATTGGTGTTTACTATTTTTCCAAAATCGTCTTCATCTCAACATTCAATTTTCCATTTGGTAGAGGATGGTAATGTTACACCAAGTAAAAGTTAATGATTAGTAAGTGTACACATGGATTTGTGACGAGTAAGAAGAGCATGGCGCGTGTGCAAAAAGCCTCGAAGCCGGGGGTCGGGCGAGATTAGGCCGAGGACCGGTGCGATGAGCCAACCGGCGCAGTGCTAGCCCAGTAGCTGACAGCGCCGAGACTTCTTTGCCACCAATGGTAAACCTGTGCAGGATGCGCGGCCTGATAGGAGCGCGCGACGTGCTAGGGTTGTAGCCTCAGTGTGAGCGCGAGGACTTCCAGACCACCGCCTAATAAGTATATATAGTACTCATAAGTCTCAATTCATTTCCAACTTTCATTTCGTCCGAGAGAGGGTGTGAGACGATGAAATAAACTATTTTCATCTGTTTGCCTTGTCAGCACTTCATCCAAATTCAAATTAACCGGAGTATTGAAGTTTAAGCGCGAGGGGAGCATTGTTATGGAGTTATTTTCATGAAGTCGCACGGCAAATCGTAACCCCGTAGAGCAAAGTTGTCAAGAATTGCTCCAAAGTTGATTTCTACCGCGATCCGCGAGGCTTCAAGTAAGCATTTCTTCGCCACGAACTCTCATGAAATAATACGTTTAGGTCGTGTTTCATTAAATTGATATAGTATTATTGAGTATTAAAATTTATCATTTTATACCTAATTGGTATTGAAATTCATGTCTCTTTCTCCCAGAGTATAACGATTCTGACTGAAGAGAGTTGGCGAATACAAGTTGAAACTCATCGGTTATTTAGTAAAAGACAATCGAGGTATGTAAGGCTTAAACCTCGGCAAATATACTCGTCGTATAGTGTTACGACTTATGTTCTCCCGAGAATAGAAATGAAGATTTCATATCTTTGTAGATATTACTTTACCACTAGATCGTGATTAGACATGTTGTAATTAGTTGTTCTTTGGTATATAGAGATGCGGAGAATCTGTTGTGAAGAGTTTGCTATCGGTAGATTACGATTATATAGGTTTTGGTTAGCTTCTAAAGAATGTATATAGATTATACGGTATCCCTCGTCGAAAGAAATATGTTAGGTGTGTACACGCTAGAAGCTTCATGAAACTCTTCTATTCTACAGTTCATTGTATTTAGTAAATTTGTATGTTTTATTTCCGAGGGCGTGGACCTTAGAAACTCGTGAGGGGTTAGCAAGCACAGGAGTTAGTAAGTTGAACATCGTAGGTGTATTTAGATGACATAACTACCCGGTTGGGCGCACAGGTTGCCGGAAAAGCCGCCGAAGCCATTGACGTAATCGCACCTCCCGGGGCCGAAATATAGACGAGAATAGTCATACTCTATAATAAGCGTCTTAGGGTTGTCTAGTGTGCGAGTGACGGTCTTCACGTTCTATTAGCCATTACCGGTGATTGTCGGTCTAGATGACAGCGATTATCATAGGCCGCGGAAGCCGGCCAGTCTTCCAGGTCAAAATAGACCGTGGGTACCCTAAGGAAGGGGACCTTATCGATGTGATTAGAGGATTTTGGGCGATTATCAGCCAAGTTCTTATAAGGTATTCGGAGTATAGATTTCGGGAATGGTTAAGTCTATATAAAGTTATCTATAAAGTTAAGATTCGCTGGCAGAAAAGTAATATAAGATGCGAGTAGATAATATAATGTCTAAGGGACTAGTAGTACCACGTTAGTAAGTACTACCCACCCGGAGCTAAGAATGTCGGTAAGCTTCGTAGCGAAGGATTAGGGGCGATCGTGCAAAAGCTTGTTCGATGACACTATCCTACGGTTGTTAGCGAGGAACTAAGTAGTTAGCCATTCGAGACCCCGCAGTTGTTTATGAGTTATAATTGTTCGGGCGAGGATATTTAGAGTTATGTTAGACCTCCGAGATCTCGCCTTTATCCCAGTCTAGACAATTAGAGATTATGATCACGTCGAATCCTCACGATCGGATACCGGTGCAGTGTGCACATGCGGCCTTACAGACTATCCTAGGGGTGAGCAACGGTTGCATTAGGCCTAGAAGGCCGATTACGCCTTTTGAGTGGCTAGGTGGAGATGTTAGTATGACACCTTGGTTGGGGTTGCCCTCACTTGGAACTCTCGCGGCCTTTAAGTTACTAGCTATGTCGTGACTCGCCGAGACGAGATGACGTCGCTCTGCGAAGCGTTATACCATCTGCGAGGGATGAAGATAGAGTCTCAAGTCCTCATCGGTCCATTCCATGGGTAGTTCCTTCATATGCCATATCCAGCACCACACCCAGGATCGAAGCACGGTACTAGTAGTGCGGTGAAGGAGACCATCGGAATTAGACCGCAGCTATAGTATAGGGGCGAGGCGGGCTCGGTTGTTATTGAGGACGGTAGGTTGGTTATAGCACCCGATGAGAGTCATAGAAACCGGATAGGGGTATATATATTGAGGTGTGTTAGCGGGGCTTATGGGGGCCCAAACGAGTTATTTTGTGCGGTGTACCTTCCCGGGCTTATGGAGGCCCGAGGCAAGGTTACAGTTTGTATTCTTGTCACGCTAGCTATAGCTTATGAATAAATGATTATACGGTCATAGCTCATGTATGTAGTATTTGCTAGATACGGATTGTGGATAAGCCCGACTTCAAAGTTAATCTCTCTACCTCTCCCTTTCTACTCACTTTTAGTATTTCATGACTTTCATTCGGCTTATTCTTGCCTTACGTGCCCAGTACGTATTGTCGACACTTAAATATGGGGAGGTTTGCATTACTTACTGCGGGTTTAGACGGACGGGGCTTAGGATCTCCGTGCTTGTTGTTCGAGTAGCGGTTGGTCGACTCCTTCATTCGGAGTTGCCACATTGTAGAGGTCTCTTTGTATTTCGGTTGTATAGCAATTTTGGGCTTAGAGGCTTGCATACTACGGTAGTCGTCGATTAGTTGTATGTTGGCCGTGTTGGGCCATATCGGTTATGCTTCATTTGTTCTTTAGTGTGTGGCCTAGGATAGTAGATTGCCTCATTATTTGTTATAACTTAGACAATATGGTGGCCTTGTCGTATGGGATCCACCTTGTTACTTTGTTATTGGTTAAATTTGTGTTATTTACGAGGTTGCTATATGGCCATAATCGGTCAGTTTGTATTACAATCAAGACATAGCTCGTTGCTCTTGAATTGAGTGACGGCGGGCTATATGTGCATAACCCTAACCCGAGCCGATTAGTTGCCAATGTGGCACCAGGAGTGCAGTCATTGCCTCCCCGAGGTGGGGCGTGACAAACTTGGTATCGAGCGGTTCGTATCACAGAGTGCACGAACGTGTCTAGTAGAGTCTTGCTTATAAATGTGTTGGTGCACCACATTTTATAAGAAAAGAGGCTACAAGGCATGATGAGTATAGTAGGAGTCATATAGACCAAATAGGCCCTAGTGGGAGTCGGAAGAGATACGGGTCGGTGGGCGGCCCAGAGTAACATCGCTTGATAGTATGAGGTAGGAGGAACGAACCTCAGGCCAGTCAAAGGGAACAGAGGAAAGGCGCAAATATCTAATGGGAGAAAACCGGGAATCACCTCTAGAGTGATAGAGCATAGGATCACCAGTAAATGTGAGAGCAAAGCATGGGATAATAGTTAAGAGATAGTAAGGTTGTAGCCTAGAATGTTGCGAGGCATCAGCCCGGAGGAAGGCCAAGCGAGTGCGAGAACCTGAGACTCTAACCTAGTACAACATAGAAAAAAGGCCCAAGTATCAAGTCATTGGCCCTCGAGAAACCAAGGGCGGAGTCATGGGACCCGGAGGTCGACTACCGCCAAGGGTGGCGAACTTCGAATATTAGACCATAATTTAAGGTGCGTGTGTCCCAGATTACTCAGGAATTTAATGAAAATGCAAGTCAAAATGATAAACCTATTGACGACACGAAAAGACGGAAGATATCATTGAGCAGTAGAAGAAGCTTTCAGGTGAAGTTTAGAGAAAATGGGATAGTAGGAGGCCCGAAGCGGTAATATAGGGAATAGTTGTGCTTACGAGGGAGTGGAGTAAGTAACATGAATACGATCCACAAAGGTTATCTCATCTTAGGTGTATCTTGACCTCATTTGAGTTAGCATGGAAGAATAATGAGATCAATTCGTGTCTTGCCCGAGATGGAATTATATTGCGGCTAAAGCGTATGGCGAGTTAATGTTTAAGAAGTAGTCTGGATTTGCGCGGGCCACTAGTGTATAGTTAACCACGTGAGAGAGGCACGATTCGAGCACGATACGGAAAGCTGACCCAGAAACGATTAGAGTGCAGTTAATGAATGCGACTTCTTATCTCAGAAAATAACCCAATAGAGCACTCGGGTCAAACACTTGACGGTCTGTGCTTGAGTGGAAGCGAAGCCCCGTCAAGTAAATTAAAGGTAGTTGAACGGGCATATTATAACAAACATTTAAAAGTTAAACTTACCAAGAAATTGGTACCGATAGCCCAGGGGCCGTCGGAGTCCTGCCCTGGGTGCGACGTGGCGGCTAAAGGTTGACAGCAGTTGAATAACTGAAACTTTGCCAAGATGGGAATTATGAGATTAGGTTAGAAGGACAAGCTTAGGCCTAGGTTTATGGCCCACGTATCATATCCTTGAGAGGAACGAGAGGCGAGATGGCATATGAGCTAAAATTGCCTCGAGTTAGGACACACCCATTCGGCTTTCATATGTTAATGTTGAGAAAAATGAGATTATCGTAACCGTCCAGAGTTGTTCAGGTTGAGGATATTCGGGTTATGGAAATTAGCACGAAAGGTTCAGTGTATATTAGATCGGCAGTTTATATAGTTGAGATGATATTACTACCCAACTAATATTTTATTGCTTATGTTATCGGTATTGCTTAGTCGACTACAATCTTGTTGTGAAAACGATTTGTGATAGTGTCATATGAAATGCGTGTGTTGGAATTTCTGCATTTTAAGTTTTCGGATAGTCCATGTACTATAGGAAGACTCTCATTGAAATTTTTAAGATAATAGTTGAAAGAGTTAGTCTCCTATAGTTAAAGTTGACATTGAGACGAATGTTCCTAAGGGGAAGGATGTTATACCCTGTAAAAGTTAATGATTAGTAAGTGTACACGTGGATTTGGTGACGAGTAAGAAGCTGTGACGCGTGTGGAAAAACACCAGTAGGGTTGGGCGAGGCCCAGGCGTGAGGGCGGCCCAGCGGCCCAGCGCCCGGCCCGGCGATCTTGTGCTTATTGCCGACACGCCGAGCTTCTTTGCCCTCTTGATGGTAGGGCCTTGGCCCGCCAGGATGCGCTGACACCATTGGGAGCGCGGTGCGAGTGGCTCCAGCCTCGTGGGAGGTGAACGCCAGACCACCGCCAAATAAGTATATATAGCACTCCCTTTAAGTCTCAATTCATTTTCCAACTTTCATTTCGGCCATAGAGTGTGTGAGACGAGGAAATCAACTATTTTTAGATACATTTGCCACTCAACGCCATCAAGTTCAATTAACTTCGGTATTGAAGTTTTAAGCCATGGGGAGCATTGTTCTGAGTAATTTTGTGAAATTTGCCGGCGAATCGTAACCCCCAGTCGAGCAAAGTTGTCAAAATTGCTCCAAATTGATTTCAATATGATCACGGAGCTTCAAGTAAGCATTTCTCCCTTACGAACTCTCATGAAATAATACATTTTTAAGTAGTGTTTCATTAAGTTGAAGTATAGTCAATATTGGTATTAAATTTATCGTTTTACAGAATTCGGTATTAAAATTCATCTCTTTCTCCGATTATAGTTCTGTTGAAGAAGTGGCGAATACAAGTTGAAACTCGTGTTGATAAACGACAATCGAGGTATGTAGGCCCAACCTCGGCAAGTGTACTCGTTGTACAGTGTTACGACTTATCTTCTCGAATAAATAGCCGATTTCATATCGCGTAGATAAATTTGCTACCACTAGATCATGATTAGGCGTGTTGTAATTAGTTGTTCTTTGGTATATAGAGATCGGATACGCGTATTTGCTATTAGTAGATTACGATTATATAGGTTACGGTTAGCTTCTAGAATATATACTCTAGATTATACGCAGTATCCTAAATCGAGAAGGAACATGTTAGGTGTGATACAGCTAGAAGCTTCATGGCTCTTACTCTCGGTTCATTATTTTAGTAGGACTTTATGTTTATTTCAGGGCCTAGACCTTAGAAACTCGTGAGGTTAGCGAGCTTTGAGTTAGTAAGTTGAACGGCGCGGGCGTAGGTAGGCGACATAACTACGGTTGCTTTTAGGTTGCCGAAAAGCACCCAGAAGCTATTAACGTAATGGCACGTCCCATTGCGAGAAATATAGATAGAATAGTCAAACTCTAGAATCGGCGACACTAGGGTTGTCTAGTGGTCTGAGTGATAACTTTGCCATTCTATTAGCCGTACAGTGATTGTCGGTCTAGTTGACAGTGATATCACATAGGCCGCGGGAGGCTTGACCAAGTCATCCGGGTCAAATAGGCTCGTGGGTACCCTAAGGAAGGGGACACTATCGGTAGTTAGGGCAGTCCGGCACATCACAGTCGGTGTTTATAAAGGTATTCGGTACAGATTTCAAGAATGGTTAAGTTTATATAAATGTCTATAAGGTTAAGAATCGCCCGGAAAAGTAATAGAAGATCGGAGGTAGACGAGATAAGGTGTAAGGGACTAGTAGTACGGCGTTAGTAAGTACTACCCATATTTAAGAATATTAGGTAGCTTCCTATGAAGGATTAGGGGTTGATCACGCAAAAAACATGTTCGGCCAACACCATCCCTACAGGTTGTTGTAAGTAGAGGAACTAGTGGTTAGCCATTCGCGACCTGCCAGGTTGCCCATGAGTTATAGTTGTCGAGGCGGGGACTTAGAGTTATGTTAGACCCTCCGAGATCTCGCCCTATCCAATCTAGACCATTAGAGATCATGATCACTATCGGGGACCTACGTCAGGATCTGCGGTGCACGGTGTGCACATGCTAAACGACCTTACAAACTATCTGAGGGCGGCGGCGGTGGAGTTAGGCCAAAGGCTGTTATACCTTTGAGTGGCTAGGTGGAATGTTGAGTATGACACCTTGGTTGGGGTTGCCCTCACTTAGGAGCCTCCCATGACCACCCAGTTCTTAAGCCTGTAAGCGCCGCCGGGGGGGCAAGATGACGTCACTCTGCGAGCGATATGCCATCAGCGAGGATGAAGATGGGGTCCCAAGCCCTCACTCCTGAGTCCATTACATGGCTGGACTATTATATACCGTATCGGCACCACACCGCCGTTGAGCTTGGTGCCACAGGTGGCAAGCAGTAGGAGTTCACCGAGACTCGGACACAAGCTACGTATAGGGGTGACGGGCTCGGTTGTAGACCTAAGGGGGTGCATTGGGTTGGCCTATAGCACCGGTAAGTCGCAAGAAACGCCTGGATAGGGTATATAGATTGAGGGTGTGCTCGCCGGGGCTTATGGGGGCCAGTGAGTTGTGCATGTGATTGTACCTTCCCGGGCTTATGGGGGCTAGGTGAGGGTTACAGTTTGGATTCTTGTCTGTTAGCTATAGCTTATGAATATATGATTATGCGGTCTAAATAGCTCGTGTATGTGTAGTGTTTGCTAGATGCGGTGCGGGAATAAACTGACTTCTGAGGTTAATCTCTCTGCCTCTCCTTTCTACTCACTTTGGTATTTCACGGCTTTCATTTAGCTTATTCTTGCCTTACATATTTGGTACATATTGTGCGCGCTAAATATGGGATCTTTGCATTACTTACTGCGAGTTTAGATGAAGCGAGGGGTTCGGGTCTCATTAGCATCTATTTAGAGTCCGCGAATTAGGTGAGCTCCCTTCATTCGGTGTTGCCGGAGTTGTAGGAGTCTGCATATTTCGGTTATATAGCATTTTGGATAGGTCGGGTCACCGCTGACCACTATTTGTATTCTTGAAACAGAGACTACAATGTTGAGTCGGTTAGTTGTATGTTGGTAGTGTTGATTAATAATCGGTTATGCTTCATGTGTTGGCGTGTGGGGCCTAGGATAGTAGATTGCCCTCATTCTATTATATTGGCAGCGTGGTATCGGCCCGCAAAGGATCCTTATGTTGCACATTGTTGGTTAGCTTGTCTTCATTTATAGGTTCTTTATAAAGCCTTATCAATCGGAGGATGTATTTACGGTCGAGACATAGCTCGTTGCTTTCTTGAATTGAGTCGCATGTTGGCCTTTGAAGCGTGCGTAAACTGCCCGGGTCAATTAGTTGCTAGTGTGGCATCGGGTGCCGAGTCATGCCTCCCAGGTGGGGCGTGATAGGTAAAGTGTTGCCACGCATGTGCATCCCACCATATGCCTGAGAAAAAGTTACGAAGAGCAATTACAAAAGTACGATCCACGGAAATCACTTGATGATGGCTCTAAGCGTCTTAGAATCTAGCAAATATGTGCTTTTGTAGGAACATTGTGACACTTTTTCCTTCATTTTTAGGGGTGCGGTGGCTTCTACCCATTTCGAGGCATAATACACCACCCGCTGAGATATGCTATTCCATATAAGCTCACGGATGGGCCCGTAAAAATCAAGCTACCCCTGTTATACCTCGGAAGCCCAAGATCAGACAGGGAGTTTAAACGGAGAAAATTAAAATTTTGGCATCGGGGCATAGAATGGATCGTGAGGTGACTAGTTAGAAGCCCGAGTCCACAAGTCATGATGTGACTTGGGGTGAGCTCGAAAGAGATGAATACGAAATTTGGAAAGTTGAATCCCCACGGACATGACCACAGTCGTGGTCACCCATGACTCGTTAGGTCTTTCGTGGGGAGTGGTGATAAGTAAGGAAAAAAAGGTAGTGTACCTAACGAAAGGACCCGTGATTCATGGGAGGAGTCGTGACCAAGCGGGTAAGTTTTGTGAGACTAAGGCGGTGTACATGACGAGTGGTTACCACAGTCGTGGTCACCGATGGCGGTGTGATGTTACCCTTGATGAGTCGGTTGATCGACGGCGAGTATACCTAACGGACAACTCCCACGAGTCATGGCCCTATGATGACGAGTTGTTAGGTCCCTCTTTAGGACCATGCGCCGGTTATTTTACGCGAATTTAGTAAGGGCTTTTCCATAATTCCTAATATCCTAACGCCTAAGCTTCATTGCTCTGAGTTATGAATGATGACTTTTAAAGGGGTTAAGTTCATTTAGGCTATCTTCATATTCATGCATGCGAAGTGATAGTATAGAGAGGCTATCGAGTGGCCCTTTTAGGTTTTCTTTAATTTCTTCTTGGGCATTCATGGGAGTGTAAGAATCAGCTTCAATCCGGTATATAGGGTTATGAATGGGTGAATTCTTTCACACCCATTGCCCATCCCTCTCTAAATTATGAATTTCCTATATCAAATTTATGGGGTTTTAACTTGATACATGAATTTCTCAATCCTTACACATGGGTATGATTTAAATATGTTCTACTATCGAATTATGAAGCATGAGCAAGTTTTATAATCTTTTCAATTAAAAATCATATTTCTAGTTTATGAATTAAAAGCCCATAGATTAGAAGTTCATAAAGATGAGATTTGTGATGAATGTGATATTGATGATGAGATATTATGATAAAAAGAATTTTCAAGCTACCACGTATTTATAATCATGTTTTTGATGAAAATTAGAGGTATTTTCAAGCATGGTGGGCAATGCCCACACACATTCCAAGTATGATTTATGATTTCTTGAATTAAAGCTTACCACATATTTTAAGAAGCAAATACTCCCAATTATCTTCGGCTTACAGTGTGGTTTGAGTTAAAGCTTCTCATATGTATGATTTCATAATTGAGATGTAATTCATTATTGATCTTTATCAATAGAAGATGTTGACCTTGGTTGAAAAATGATATAGAGTATATGCATATTTTGGGAGTAGTGTCTAACTGAGTAGGCTAAGTGTCGATAACCCTATGTGAACTACGCACCATTGTAGGTTTATAATATTATATATTACTTTTTAATTTTTACTCCTTGTGAGATATACCTTACAGATTGGGCCTAGATCTTGACGTGCTCGATACCATGGTATCTCAGTAGCCACAGCGAGAGGTCATGGACGGCTCTACCCACTTGAGTGTGATAGTTGGGACCACGTAAGCTATATCGTGGTATGTCGGTTAAAAGATGAGTCTCCCATTGTTCCTCATGATTTCAATAATGCATGTTTATCATTCATGAGATTTCTATATCTATATATGTTCTAAGCAAATTTGACTCAATGTTGGATTTACTCCATTTTGAATTTCATATTTGATCAGTCATTTGAATTATGATGTTATGTATATTATGATGAGATCATGATTTGAAGAATGCATGCAAGCCTTTACTCTCGAGATTATTATGTTTATGTTTTACATTATACATGATTTTAAATGATTTTACTTACTTAAGCGGTTTTACTTACCACCGCATACTCGGTACATTCCACGTGCGACCGCATACTCTATCTTTGTGTCATTTCATGATATAGGTCCGGCTCTCGGGCTCATCCTAGTTCATAGTCGTTACTGCCCAGGCTGGCATCTTACGTTGTTGGTGAGTCCTATCTCCAGGGACTAGAGTTGTTGGTTCCTTTATGTATTTTCGGTTTATTTATTGAGTTAGTTGGGGTCTTGTCCCATCAACTTCGTCATGTTTAAGGCTTTTAGACATATGGATGTATTCGGCTTGAGATTGTGTATTATGATGTTAAGTTAAATCTAGACCCATTTATGATTATCTTGTTGACTTATTAAGTTTTATTGATTGGAGTTAGACATAACTAATGCCATTGGTTGACTTAAGTCTCTTGGGGCTCCTTGTCTGTGTCGCGATACGGGCCTCTTTGTTTGGGTCATGACAAACTTGGTATCGAGCAATAGGTTTGAAGTGTCCTAGGTGTGTTGAAATACATGTTAAGTAGAGTCTTTTTCATGGGTGTGAAGCGCGCCACACTTATGGTGAAGGCTACGAAATGTTTAGGGGTGTTCCCCATCTTTCATGATCTATGTCGTCTCGATGAAAAGTCTCCTATCATATAATTCGTGCTATTCGCGTGCGAGTCATGGCTCCCGGAAGAGTAAATGGTAGAGGAATGGAAATGGAGAAGGCCATGAGGATGGCAATGGAAAGCGAGGCAGCGAGCCCCGCCGATTCGGGAGCACCGTACACAGGAGTCGGTTCCCATGTCAAGTTTCGGGCGGCTATTCGGATGCTCGCGCGAGCTTGACCGCCTCGGGTCAATCAACAAGCGATTGCGTATGTCGACAAAATGGAAATGCGGTGTTTTGTGGCTTGAGTTAGGGATTTCTTGAAAATGAGCAGCGAGTTTCTCGGGTTAAAGTAGATGAAAACCGCGTGAGTTCATAGATGAGATTGTGAAGATCACCCAAGTCATGGGGTGAATAGAGTTGAGTGTGCGAAGTTGGCCTCATATCGAGGTGAAAGGAATTCGCACACATTTGGTTTCATCAATGGAAAGATAGTAGAGGCTGTTGGAGGCCGGAGTCATGTCATTTGGGAAGAGTTCCATGTTGCATTCTTAGATCGATTCTTCCTGTGATATGAGGCTGAAGAGCGGCCCAGGTTGTGAATCTTAGCGAGGAAGGATGATGGTGTAGGAGTATGCCCTTGAGTTCACTCGCCTATCAGTCTGTGAGAGTTAGTGGATGATTAGAGGCGCGGTGGTGATTTGTTCATGGTGTAGAGAATTTATTAGGACAAGGATGTGGAACCTCTATGCTCTACCAAGATATGGATTTCCTTCGGAGAGTCTTGTACGCCGGTAGATGGAGTGACACGTAGAGAGAGAGGAGGCAGAGGGCCGGGCCGATGACCACAAATTCTCCACCCAGAGTCGGGTGGTGGGCTGCCCAGCGGCATACCCGCGGACATCTTCGGGCCCGGCATCTTGACGTGAGCATTCCATCAGCTGGGCATGATCGGAGACGACATCGGGCTCACAGGGTCCGAGCGGCGAGCCATGATTCCTGAGTATCCGAACTGCGCGGTGTGGTCGAGGCACGAGTGCAGTGCTTGGCGGAGTTTAGGTGCTTGCCCGGTGTAGAGGCTTTGAGACATGCTTTCGAGAGATTGCCCGGCCCCGGCAGGGGCGAGTTCATGATGGTAGAGGCCCCGGTTACAGACCAGCCGGCCCACCGTATGCTCGGTCCCTGTCGGGGCATCTACCGGCCTGGTGGCGATCGGCGCAGAATAGATTCTACACATTAGCATCCGCCGGGAGGGAGGTCTCCACGGATGTAGTCACCGGTATGTTACGAGTTTCCATCTTGATATTTATGCTTTGTTAGATCGGGTGCTACTTGTCTTTATGACGCCTTATGTGGCTAGTAGCTTGGTCGATCCAGTCTTGTCGAGAACCTTTCTCGTCTCTACTCCGAGTAGGTGATTCGATTATAGCTAGACGGGTGTATAGAGGTTTTCCGGTCTCGAGTCCTTCAAAAGTCACCTCGGTAGATTTGATAGAGTTAGCCATAGTGATTTCGATGTTTTCCTCGGCATGCATTGGCTATTTGTATGTTATGCCTCGAGTAATTGTAGAACTCGTGCTGTAGAGTTCATATTTTTGGGTGAGTCGAGTCTTAGAATGGAAGGGTAGTTAATTTGTGCACAGTAGGTCGTTTCATTTCCTACCTTAAGGCCACAAAGATGATTTCTAGGGTTGTGTGTACCGTATAGTTAGGGTTAAAGATGCGTGTCGAGACCCTGACTATCCCGATCGGTTCCGGTAGTATGTGAGTATGCGAGGTCTTTCTGACGATCTGCGGGAATCCCTCCCGGCGGAGATTGATTTTGGTATTGACCTTCTTAGGCCATAACCTATATCTATTCCTCCTTACAAAATGGCTCGCGAGGCAAAGGAGTTGAAAGAGCAGTTGAAGGACCTATTAGATAAAACTTCATTAGACCAAGCAAGTCCCGTGCAAATTACACCAGGATTCTCTTTGTTCAAAAAGAAAGATGGTTCTCTTCATATGTGTATTGATTATCGGTAATTGCCTGAAAGTCACCATGAAGCCGAGTATCCCTTGAACCATGATTGATGATTTATTTGACCGACCGAGTGCCAAGTGCTTTTCGAAAGATAGATCTGGTCCCCGAATAACATGGGAACAGGGTTCGGGAGAGCAACATCCCTAAGACAGCCTTCGGGGCCTTTGATATGGTCATTATAAGTTTGTAGTTATGTCTTTTGGACTAACGAATGCTCCTATGACTTTTATGGACTTGATAACCCGAGGAGTTCAAGCCATACACAGATATGTTGTGATTGTGTTCATTGATGACATCTGATATACTCTCGGGCGAGAAGGAGCATGCCTCACCGTTTAAGAGTAGTCTTTGGAGACTCAAGGGTTTCCAATTATATGCCAAATTCAGCAAGTGTGAGTTTTGATTGAACTCCATGGCCTTTTTTGGGCCATGTGGTATCAAAAGCAAGGCATAACAGTGGACTCTCAAAAAATAGAACGGTGAAGAATTGGCCTAGGCTGGGGTGAATCCTTGGATATTCAAAGTTTCTTGGGTTTTAGGGGCTAATATAAGAGGTTTTTTTAATGTTTCTCATCTATTGCGGCATCTTTGACCAAGTTGACCCGAGAAGAAGGCGAAATTCCAATGGTCGGAGGCTTGTGAGAAGAGCTTGCAAGTTGAAGACTCGACACTTCAACAGGTGTTGACTGCTTGGAAGTCTTGATGGGTTTGTGGCGTATTGTGATGCTTCAAGAAGGATCATACTTGGGTGTGTATTGATGGAACACGGAAAAGTTATATCCTTATGCCTCCGAGCCGGCTAAGAGTTCACAAGAAGAATTACTGAGCCTAGATCTTGAATTGGCGGCGTTGGTATTCGCCTTGAAGATATTGAGACACTATTTACATGCGGGGTAAATGTGGATGTGTTTATGGACCATAAGAGTTTTCAAGATGTGTTTACCCAGAAGGATCTCAATCTTCGGCAAAGGAGGTAGTTGGAGCTACTCAAGTACTATGATATGAGTGTCCTTTACCATCTGGAAAGGCCCAGTGTAGTAGAGAATGCGCTTAGTAGACTCTCTATGGAGGTGTCCGTGTGTATGAGGGGAAAAAAAGCTAGGTGAAGGATGTGCATCGGCTCGCAAGAGTTGGGAAGTTAGGTTGGTTGACTCGACCGATAACGGTGTTGTTGTTGTTCAAAATGGATTAGAATCGTCATTGGTGAATGATGAAGGCCAAGCAAGATGAGGACCCTATTTTGGTAAAGTTAAAGGAAGCAATTCAAAATTAGAAGGTAGAAGTCTTCTGAAAGGGGAGATGGTGTGCTTCGGTGCAGGGTAAGCTTATGTGTTTGGATGTGGATGATTTGAGGAGCAGATATTGCATGAGGCTCTAAGATCCAGGTATTCAATCCATCCAGGTTCCACCAAGTTGTCACCGTGACCTACCGAAAGTTTATTGGTGGAATTACATGAAGAAGGAAATCGCGAGTTCATAGGCTAAGTGGCGAACTATTAGCATGTAAAGGTTGAGCATCGAGAGGCTAGGAGGTGTGCTTCATTATATCAATATTCCTACTTGAAAATGGGAAGAAATCAACATGGACTTCATCATAGGTTTTCCCTCACTCGCCGTAATATGACTCCATTTGAGTTGTGGTGGGCAGGTTAGCTTGATACCGCTCATTTCTAAACGGTCAAAACCACGGATTCGGCGGAGGATTATGCCAAACCTATATGTCAAGGCTAGTTCGGTTGCATGGAGTGCCCTTGTCCATCATATCGAACTGAGTACTCCATTTACTTCGGTTTGGAGGTCATTACATAAAGGACTTGGTACTCGAGGTTAAGCTCATCACAATATTTCACCTTAAACGGATGGTCAAGCGGTCACGGACAATTCGGACTCAAAGACATGTTGAGAGCATGTGTAACTGACTTGAGGGGAGTTGGGATGATCATTTGCCTCTTAGCGAGCTTGCATACAATAATTGTTATCATTCAGTATTCGAGATGGCACCGTTCGAGGCTCAACATGGGCGGAGATATAGGTCTCCTATTGGTTGGTTTTGAAGTTGGTGGAACAGCGGTGATAGGGCGAGATTCGGTTCATGAGGCTATGGAGAAGGTTTAGTTGATACGGAGACGGAGTTGAAAACCGCTCCAAGTCACAAAGTCCTATCTTTCGAGTGAGAAGGAGAGAATTAGAATTTGAAGTTGATGATTGGGTATTTACATTAGGTATCTCCCATGAAGAGGAGTGATGAGGTTTTGGAAAGAAGGGAAAACTTAGTCCCACTATGTTATTATCTCGGATAGTGAGGCGTGTTGGCAAGGTGGCTTATGAATTGGTTACCTCGAAATTAGCTTTCGTGCATCTTATTTCATGTATCGCTCTTAAAAAGTGTTTGGGTGATCCGGTTCTAGTGGTCACGGTGGGCGGTGTTGGTGTAAATGACTGACCTTAGTTATGAGGGAGGTTAGGTAGAAATATTGGATCGTCGGAGTTCGAATTCTAAGGAACAAGTAATCGGTTAAGGTGTTATGGAGGAATCAGCATGTTGAGGCTACTTGGGAGGCACGGCGGGATATGATGGCTAGATACCCATATTTAGTCTCTGGCTCAATTCCGGCAGGGTATCAATTTTGCGCTCAAACCTACATTTAGTTTTCATGTTCAGTTCATGTGCCCAAGTTTCTTTTATGTATGTGGATATATGTATGATTCGTTAATTCGGTTCGGCTATGTAGTTTGAATAGGAGATAATCATTTCGTCGGTTTTGGCTTAAATGATCAGATTTGAATATGATGATTGCATTTCTCTAACTACGTATGTTTTTCCAACATTCGAAGATGAATATTTCAAGAGGGAGATATTGTTATACCCCAAAAGCCACAAAAGATCGGGCAAGGTTGAAACGGAGAAAAATTAAAATTTGGCATCAAGTACGAAGGGTCGTGAGGTGACCCATTAGAGCCACGAGTCGTGATGTGACTCGTGGTGAGGCTTAAGAGATGAATATGAAATTTGGGAAGTTGACTTCCCACGGACATGACCATGATTCGTGGTCGGGCCCCACGACTCATTAGGTCGATCATGGGGAGTGGTGATGAGTAAATAGGAAAAGGGCGAGTGTGCCTAGCAGAAGGACCCCATAGTCGTGGTCGAGTCCCCAAAATTCATGGGATGGTTGTGATCCAAGCATGGTAAAGTTTTATTGATACTAAGGCAGTGTACATGATGAGAACGGTTGTGATGTTACGGTAGCGAACGGATAGTCGATGGCTTGATGTACCTAGCGGATGACCACGGCGTGGCCATGATGACAAGTCATTAGGTTCCTCGTTGGGACCATCGCTTGATTATTTTCTGCTAATTTAGTAAGAGATTTTCCGTAATTCCTACTATCCTAAGGCCTAAATTACATCATTTTGAGTTATGATTGATGACTTTTAAAGAGTTAAGTTCGTTTTAGGCCATTTTCATATTCATGCGTAAGAGTGACAGTCTAGAGGAGTGATCAAGGTAAACACTTCAAAGGTTTTCTTCAATAATTTCTTCTTGGGCATTCAAGGAAGTGCAAGAATCGGCTTCAATAAGGTATGTAGGGTTATTAATCGGTGAATCCTTTCACACCCATACCCAATCCCTCTCTAAATCATGAATTTCTATGTCAAATTTATGGGGTTTAACCCGATGCATGAGTTCCTAATTCTCTACATGGGTATAATTTAAATATGTTTCTACTATCGAATTATGAAGCATGGGCAAGTTTTATAACGTTTTGATTAAAAATCAGGTTTCTAGTTTTATGAATTAAAAATTCCATTAATGAGAAGTTCATGAAAGATGAGATTTGTGATAGATGTTGATGATGAGATATTATGATAAAAAGCATGTTTTCAAACTACCATGTTTATAATCATGTTTCGATGAGATTTGAGTATTTTCAAGCATGATAGAAGTATTGAATGATGCCCGTACGTTCAAGTATGATTTATGATTTATCGAATTAAGCTTACCACATGGTATTGGAGTGAAGACTCCCAATTATCTTTCCGGCTTGTCGTATGGTTTGAGTTAAAGCTACCATGTGCATGATTTTATATTTGAGATGTTTGTGATTATCGAGCTTTGTTAATAGACGATGTTGAGCTTCGTTGAAAAATGATGTAGAGCATATGCATTTTTGGGGGTAGTGTCTAGCACTTGCAGGTAGGCTAAGAATTCGATCACCCTATGCCTCGGAACTACACATGCCAATGTAAGGTTTATACTATTATATATATTACTTTGAGACCTCCCTTGCTGAGCTATCCCACTGCCCCAGGAATTGGGCCACGAGCTTGATATCAATATCATGGTATCGTCCCTAGCCTAACAAGGCTTTGGACGGCTATACCCACTTGAGTGTGATAGTTGGGACCACGTAAGCTCTATCGTGGTATGTCGGTTAATAGATGAGTCTCCCATTGTTCCTTATGATTTCGATAATGCATGTTTATCATTAAATGAGATTTCTATATCTATATATGTTCATGGCGGAGTTTGACTCGATGTTCGGTTTTACTCGTGACTACCAAATTTCGGCTTTGAGTCAATCGATTAGGCTATGATGTTATGTTATGTTATGATGAGATCATGATTTGAAAGAATGCATGCAAGCCCTACTCATGTTTTAATATTTATGTTTTACATTATACATGATTTTAAATTATTTTACTTACTTAAGCGGTTTTACTTACCAGCATACTCGGTAAATTCCACGTGCGGCCCAGCATACTCTATGTTGTATCATTTCCTTGTCCAGGACAGAACTCTCGAGGCTCGGCCTCGTTCATAGTCAGTCTTCGAGTTAGCATCTTAAGTTGTTGGTGAGTCCTCATCTCCAAGGACTAGGCTTATTCATATTTCTTTATGTATTTTTGGTTTCATCTTTATTGAGTTAATTGCAGTGCTTGTCACTATCAACTCGTCATGTTTAGAGGCTTTAGGATATATGGACGTATTCAACTTCAAATTGTGCATTCTGTATTAGTTAAATCTAGACGTACGCTATGATTATCTTGTTGACTTATTGATTTATTGATTGAGTTAGATGTATGCTTATACCATGGGTCGACTTGGGGTCTCTCGGGCTCCTTGTCCGGTGTCGCGATCGCGGACCTCAGTTCGAGATCGTGATAACCCCATCCCATCGAATAGCTTGACTTAGGAGTGGGGTTAATGGTAGCTCATGCTACAGTGATGCCTCCTTGTCGGTGGGGTGGTCACAAGACTTGGCAAAGTCATACGCATCTGGTGGATTGTGGGACAATAGTATACGATTGGAATACCACGGTGATATCGCAATGCCTCATGGTGTATATGGACAATCACCTTAGTTATGAGCAAATATGCTTGAAACTTTTCGAATGCAAAGACTACGCTAGCAAATCTTGTTCGATCACCCAGTGCAATTCTTCGGCGCATTGAGTGTCTTCTTGGCAATAGATTGGGTGAAATATTTTTGCTCTCCTTTGGCCTAAGGCAGCGTGAGGGCCACCACGTGGCATCACGTAATACACCGAATGGGAGAGACCAATTTGGAACTATGATAATATGAGGCGAGAGTGAGTCTTTCCATCGGGCATTCAAAGCTTTCAAACACGCTTCATGAAACACGAACTTCACTTCCTTCTCGGTGAGTTTGCATAATAAATTGTGCAATTTTGAGAAGTCCTTGATGAATCACTATAGAATTTTGCATGCCCCAAAAGCTCCTAAGACTTTGACGAAATAGGTGGTGGCAATCCATCTATTACCCTAAATTTTTGCTTTGTCCACCTCTGGCATCCTTTTCACGAGGATTCTATGGCCTTGAATAATCCCCTTTTTGACCATGAAATGACATTTCTCCCAATTTAGGACCAGAGTAGTTTTCACTTCTAGTCGACACTTTACTCAAATGCTCCAGCAAATCTTCAAATGGGTCTGCCTGGCGAAGTCATCCATAAACACTTCGATGGTGTCCTCCACTATGTGCAGAAAAAATATACATCATACGATGCTAGAATATGGTCGGTGCGTTACACAATCCCAAAGGGAATCCTTCTAAAAGAAAAAGCCCCATAAGGATAGGTAAAGGTGGTTTTTCTCTTGATCCTCTGGGGCCTGTGTCATACGATTATACCAGAGTAACCATCAAGAAAATAGTTCCATCCTCTACCTTCCAACCTCTAAAGCATCTGATCCATGAAGTGCATCGAAAAGTGGTCGCTTTTGGATCCGATGGTTCAGTTTTTGATAGTCTATACAAACACGACACCTGCCAATCGACATGGCCGATATTAGCTCATTCCTGCTTGTTTGGCACTATTGTGATTCCGCCTTTCTTTGTGACACATTGTGCAGGCTCACCATTTGTACCTGTCAACAATGGGAGTAAGCGGACCACAATCTAGCCATTTGATAATCTCTTTCTTGACCACCTCTTGCATCGGTGGATTGATAATCTCGTGCTCTATGCTCGGTACATAGTTCGGCTCAAGCTTGATTTTGTGGGTGCGCGAGATATGCCGGGAATATCGATGATGTCATCAATGGTCCAGGCGATTACCTTTTATATCTTCTCGATATTGAGGCAGGCCTCTACTTTCCAATCTACAAGATGTTTATATAATCAGCGCGAGGGGTGTTGTTCTCCCGAGGAAAAGCATATTTTAGATGCGGGGGGTAGAACTTTAAGCTCTAGAGCGGTGGTACCTCGACTGACGGTTTTGTTGGAGGGGTTGCCCTGTTCTTTAAATCAGGAATCAACTTCTTTACCTTGAAGTTGTAGGACCCCATTCCCTCAGGGAATTGACCATCTCTGTGTACCCTAGATATCGTCCCCATCATAGTCATTAAGGCGGTGCCGGTGTCTCGGCCTCATTCTTGCCACTATAGGCACAAAAGCGTATGACATCACTCCATCCAGGTGCTTACGGGGTTAGGGTTTCCTTGTTGTAACTTGAATAGAACAAAAACAAAATAAAAACATAAATGAAAATAGCAACTAAAACTTAAACATAAGAAATTAATCTAATCCTAAGTCGTATTCCCAAGACGCGCCACTTTTATAATGCTCAAATCCACCCCCTATAAAAAGTGACGTAGACATTGTAGATAAAGAGCTTAACTAGGTTGGGGGTCGACTCAGGGAATATGGTCGGGGATGTGGGAATAACGCTAGTATTTTTTCTTTTAGTACAATTATCTCTAATGGGATTGATAGAAGAATTAAGTGAGAATATTGTAGAAGTTGATGTTGTTTCAAGATTATGCAATTTACTAGGGAGGTGTTCCCCATGGGTTCATAACTACTTCCAAGTTTTACACTCGTGATTAATTTCAATACTTAGCTTATAGAGGCGATAACATAGGTTTATCCAAGCAGTAGATTCGTCCCTATTAAATGATTATCTTTGAATTATCGGATTAGGTCTCTTGGTGATTTCACTTTAAACCATTTCAACTTATTCCAAATTAACTATCCTTTGACCGCGGCTCAGGATTATACAATGAATCATAAAGTTCAAGGCTTTGTTGTTCTTCTCTTTCCTAATCCCTACCTCTCTAGGTTCAAGCAAGTTGAGGTCGGGCATGTACTAGCATTGTACTCCCTTGGCGTTTAATATGAAAGAAGACAATTCAAGCATTCACATTGATTTAGAATCACGTTGTGCAAACCTTTAGTTGGTTAATTCACCATGGTTCCCACAACCTAGTTGTGGAGGTTTTACTAGTTGTGGAGGTTTTAGCCTCTCATAGTTGTAATTGAAGAATTAGAATTCATAGAAAAAAACATAATTAAAAACTTTCAATCCGATTGAAATAAAACCCACTTGATTAATTGCACAATTCAATAATGATCAATCCAAGAACAATGAATGAATCTCCAATAATATTAAAAAACTCGAAAGTACTTCTTCTCTAACAAAAAAGTCGTACTCTAAACGTGATACCTTACAAAAATAACCTAGAAAAGTATTTATACAGATAATTCAAAGCCTTTCCTAAATTAACAAAAAAACTGTAATAACTACCGCCGCCAGATCCTACGACTCACACCATGAACCTATAAGTCGTAGCTTCCCCTCGTGCAATGCTCAGCAGCCCTAATTTTGGTTAAGTGTTAGGAGTTGGTACGACTCGTACAATGCTCCTACGAGTCGTACATCTCTGTCGTGGTTTGAACTTGTGATTTCTGGCATCCTCTAAATATTTCCACAAGTGTCTTGGTATGACTGATACCTTGCTCTTATGACTCATAGAAGCCTCTTGTACCATGGAATATGCCTTTCAACATTCTTTCTGAAGTTCACCATGGCTCCTTGGTACGGGTCGTAGGTAGTCATCACGAATCGTGGTTTCTACCCATACTAGGAGATTAGTCAAGTGCAGGACCTTTTTTAATTTTCCATGACTTCTCTGGTATGGGTCGTACCAGGATAGTACGATACCAAAAGTCATACTTTGCCTTGGTTTTGAGCAGGTTTTCTGATGTTTATCATGAATCACAATACGGCTCGTACCATCAAGGTACGACTCGTATTGAGGCCTGTACTTAACCCATTTTCTGCACTCTTTTTTCTTCTTTGACAGATTTCAACTCCAACATCTAATTTCCTTGAAAACAAAGCAAACATGCATCATATATGTATAAACACACCTAAGACCATGAATATTTACTTAGTTTTAAGTATTGAAAGTGTTGTAAACCTACAACATCAACCACAAACTCCTCTATATTCTTCTTCATGCCATTCCACCAAAAGACTTCCCGTAGGTCACGGTACATCTTGGTGGAACCTGGATGGATAGAGTACGGAGAACCGCGAGCCTCACTCAATATCCATTCTCTCAATGCATCTACAACGAGCACACATAATCAACCCTGAGATCGGAGTACGCCAACTCCCTCTTGGGAGAAAACCTCTACCCTCTAGTTTCACTAATATTGGATCCTCATCTTTCCTAGCCTTGACTTCTATCACCAATGAAGATTCCGACCCATTCTAAATGATAACACCACCATCTGTCGAATCAGTAAGGCGAATCCTTTAGTTTCACTAATATTGGATCCTCATCTTGCCTAGCCTTGACTTCTATTACCAATGAAGATTCCGACCCATTCTGAATGATAACACCAACATCTGTCGAATCAGTAAGGCGAACCCTAAACAAGAAAGCCTGTGGGCATCCTTCACTAACTCCTTTCTCCCATTCTTGACATGAGACACACTCTCAATGGAAAGCCTGCTAAGAGAATCTGCCACTACATTGGCCTTGCCCAGATTATAAAGGACGCTCATGTCATAGTCTTTGAGAAGCTTTAGCCATCTCCTCAGCCGCAAATTTAGGTCCTTCTGAGTAAACACATACTGAAGGCTCTTATGGTTTGTGAACACATCCACATGCACCCCATACAAAATAGTGCCTCCAAATCTTCATGGCAAATACATTAGCTGCCAACTCTAGGTCATGCGTCGGATAATTCTTCTCATGAGTTTTAAGCTGTCTAGAGGCATACACAATAACCTTACTATGCTACACCAATACACAACCAAGACCAACCTTATAAGTATCATAATAAAAAACAAAGCCATCTGTGCCCTCCAGAAGGGTCAATACTAGGGCTGAAGTGAGTCGAGTCTTTAACTCCTGAAAACTCCTCTCAAAAGCATCTGACCACTGAAACTTGAGCTTTTCTGGGTAACTTAGTCAATGGTGATGCAACGGATGAAAATCCCTCTATGAACCTCCTGTATTAGCCAGCTAAACCCAAAAAGCTCCTAATAACTATAGGACTGACAGGTCTAGGCCAATTTTTCACCATTTCTATCTTTTGAAAGTCCACTTGCACACCCTCACTAGACACCACATGACCCAAGAATGATATTGAGTTTAGCCTTCGAATTTAGCAAACAGTTGGTGATCCTTGAGAGTCTGCAACACAATCCTCAAATGAGCAGTATGCTCTTCCTTGCTCCAGGAGTATATGAGAATGTCATCAATGAAAACAATTACAAACATATCTAAATACTTCTTGAACACCCTGTTCATCAAGTCCATGAAAGCTGCAGGGCCATTCGTTAGTCTAAAAGACATAACTACGAACTCATAGTGACCATACCAAGTCCTAAAGGTTATCTTCAGAATGTCACTCTCCCTAAATCTGAGCTCGTGATACTCGGATCTTTGAAAAGCATTTAGCACCCTGACGCTAGTGAAACAGGTCATTAATCCTGGGGAAGGAATACTTATTCTTGATTGTTACCTTGTTCAACTATCAATAATCAGTGCACATCCTAAGGGAACCATCTTTCCTCCAAACAAAGAGAACTGGAGCACCCCATGTGGACTTACTAGGCCTAATGAAACCCTTATTTAGGATATCATTCAACTCCTTTAGCTCGATTGAATTCATTCTATAAGGAGGAATAGATATGGGTTGTGTATCAGTGAGAAGGTCAATAACAAAGTGAATCTCTCGCTCGGGAGGGACTCCTGGTAGATCATTTAGGAACACCTCCGAATACTCACATATAACTGAAACCGGTTGAAGAGTCGGGGTCTCGGACATAGAATCCTTGACCCAAGCTAGATGGTACAAAAAACCCTTGGAGATAATCTTCTTGGCCTTGAGATAGGAAACAAAGTGACCTACAGGAACAGTTAAACTACCTTTCCACTTTAGGACTGGTTCGCCTGGAAATCAAAACTCTACCATACTAGTCCTATAATTGACTAAAGCATAACAAGCATGTAACCAATCTATACTGAATATAACATCAAAATCAGCCATATCAAACTCCACCAAATCAGCTTAGGTGAATGAATTGTGATAGGGCAATTTCTGTATACCTGTCAAGCTAAAACTGACTTGGCGATGGGAGTAGAGCCTGAGAAAGGCTCTTATAAAATTTTGAAACTGACTCCGAAACTAACAACACCATAAGGAGTCATAAAGGATAATGTAGCCCCTGGATATAACAATGCATACATATCAAGATGAAATACTTGTAACATACTAGTGATCATATCGGGTGAAACCTCCTACTCCTTATGAGATGAATAGTGTGTAGAACATTGTAAAACCTCAAAAGTTCCTTAGACCAATCCTGGGCTTGAAATGAAAAAACCATAATTTTTTTGGGTCTCAAAATGACTTAATCAACGAGTCGTTGTTAGTAATAATGACTCGTTGTCTGAGTTGTTGTTAGTCTTGCAATCTTCATTCCTCAAAATAACAAGTGATTCAATGATCCATTGTGTGAAGTTGATCGTCATTCAGCCTGTTTTTATAATACCCAAAAACTTTTCAAATCTATCCTCCAAACAACAAGTTAGATGACGAGTCATGGTTGGGTATAACGACTCATTGTAGAGATCCATTATATGAAATCCAAAAAGGGTTATGAATCCCTCCAGTGACAAAGATTGGTAACAACAACCCATTGTTTTGGACGACGGGTCATTCTATCCATTCGTTGGGAGAATCTAGAAGTTGTTCAGAACTCTCCCAGTAACAATGAGTGTAGCCAATGACTCGTTGTCCCATCTAATGAGTAATTGTTCCTTTCTACAGGTTAAAGTCCAGAACTTGTTCAAAATGTCCAGTGGTGATGACGAGTAGTGACAACAACCCATTGTTTCGACCAACGAGTCATTATGTCGTCTATCGTGAGAATCCAAATGTAATACCATGGAAGTGCCTAAGACTAAACTCGAAAATTTAAAATGAGAAGCAGCAGAAAAATCTGAGATTTTACTCAGAACAACTCGTGGTACGAGTCGTTAGAAGGTATAACAACCCGTGGGAGCCACCTGTGGTCAGATTCTACAGAAGGAGAATCAGAGGTAATAGGTCCATGGTACTACCTATAGGAAAGTGTAACGAGTCATAGGTTTGGGTTATTGGTTGTCACCAAGGTACCAGGATTGGATGGTATGAGTCGTAGTACGACTCGTTGTGAGGAACAACAAGTCATGATAAGTGCTCGTGGGAAGGAGCAAGAAATTCTACCAGTCAAGGTAACAGAAGGAACCCACGACTCGTTGGATGAAGGTACGAGTCATGGTGTGACTCGTGGGAAGTCCAGATGCAGGTTTGATCAAAGGTAGTAATGGGTGGATACCACGAGTCATGGTATCAAAGGATGACTCATGGTATTGATCATGGTCACTAACAGTGCAAAATTTTTTACACTTTTCATTAAGGGTATTTTCATAATACCTAAGCTCTAAGGTCCTAAAGTAAATCATTTAAGCTCAGTTAGAAGAGTTTTAAGAGTGTTAAACCTATCCTAATCCTTACCATTCGATGCATGCAAGTTTGGAGTTCTTCCTTGGAGATCAAGCTTGAGGAATTCCCCAATTTTTCTCTAATTTCCTTTGGGATTTCAAGAGTGAGTGTAAATCAAATTTACCTAGGTATGTAAGGCTATGAATGAGAGCTTCTTTTACTCTATGCTCAAAATTCTTTTCAATTCCATAGATTTCAATTCTAGATTCAAGTTCATGATCTTATGGGGTTTATTCCAAATTTTGTAAAATTCTGAATGATCTATCTATGGGTCAATTCTCTTCATGTATCAAATCATGTTTTAAGATCTATGGCAGACTTTATATCTAATTTGATTATTAATTCATAGTTTCAAATCTTAATTAAATTATGCCTAATTATGTAAGTTTCATGAAAAGTCAAGTTATGATTCCATTATGATCTTGATCTTCTTAAGCCCTAAATTATGATTTATGATTATTGATATGATTTCTCTCAAGTATTCCTGTGCACTCTGAACTGAATATTATTCTGTATTGCATAGTGCTCTAAANATCTTGATCTTCTTAAGCCCTAAATTATGATTTATGATTATTGATATGATTTCTCTCAAGTATTCATCATGGATTTATGAATAACAAGTATATGTATTTTCCTAAGTATGCACGCTCTTCATGATTTATGAATTTATGACTATTGGCCAACTCACGGGCCCTTACTCATGGCTAATCATGTATTTCAAGTATGATCAAGTATGTAATGATTTATTTGGCCATGAATTCGTAAATGATTCATGATTACGATATGAGCCGCATGTGCATGTTTTTGAGAGCACTATCTAGCACCAAGTAGATCCGGCGTGCAAGTAAACATCATGGTCTCAGAACTATGTTCCACCGTAGGTATATACATATATTATTGAATCCCTGTGATATCACCATAATGCATGTCCCTTGCCTAGCAATCCTGGGACGGTCCTGACCACTTGGGCGAAATAGTGGGGCATCATGTAAGCTCTATCATGATGGTATCCGTGAAGACGAGTTCTCCCATTAATCCTCATGATTTATGCATGGTTATGTTTATGTTACTCTGACTCAAGTTATGTCTTATAAAGTTTCTCTTATAACTATGATTATGACTGGATTATGAAAGGTTTGAAATCCTTGAGCCTTATGTTTTCATTATGATATTTACTTCATGTTCATGTTGTCCTACTCTTACGAACTCTTATGTATTTTAACTGTCCGTTCTTACTTTTCTTGCATACTAGGTACATTCCAAGTACTAACCACATACTCTATGTTGTATCATTTCATGATACAGGTCTAAGGGATCAGTCTCAGCCGTATCACTAGTCTTGCTATCTCCTCAGGCCTGTCTAGCCAATATTGGTGAGTCCTCATCCTTCGAGGACATTCAGTTATCCATTGTTACATTCTTTCAGTTATAGACTTTATCGAGCTAGTTGGGGATGTTGTCCTATCAACTCCTCAGTTATGTTTGAGGCGTTTTCAGATATTATGTAGAAATCAACTTGTAATTGTTGACTATGTTTCAGACTGATATGTATGCAAACTTCAACTTAAGCATGTTTTATTTTATCATTTTTCGCTTGTTGTATGCTTTTAGCTTCTATATTCATGTGATGGGTTGACTTGGAGTCTCTTGGGGTTTCTTGTACCGTGTCTCTATCCGGGCCTATGTTCGGATCGTGACACCAGAAAAGGAAAATTTTGTAATACCCCGGAAGTGCCTAAGAGTAGTCTTGGGAATTTAAAATTCAAAACTGCAAAAAGTTGCAGAACTAGAGGTACAACGACTCGTGGTAAGTAACCACGAGCCGTTGTGAGCAGTCGTGGAAATGGGTTAGGCCTGGTGGCAGTATAAACAACGAGCATTATAATGACTCATTGCTTGTAAGAATGATCCGTTATTAGAAGTCGTGGTAACGAAGTGAACTTTTACAATAGACTCGACGGATGAATACCACGACCCGTTGGAGGACACAACGAGTCATGATGAGACTCGTTGTGAAGGAATTCAGAAATTTCAAAAGAGGAGACAACGATCGAAGGAACGACTCGTGGTATCTAAGGACGAGTCATCCTGTCTATTCATGGTGTGAACCCGAGAGAAGGATGGAATAGTGCTTAGCATGGGCAGGTACCACGGGTCGTGGTATCCTCCAATGACCCGTTGGTTCATCCGTTGTTTGGTCCAGTGACCAGTTTTCAATGAATTTAGTAAGGGGATTTCTGTCATTTCCTAGTCTTAAGGCCCTACGTCATTTAAGGCTCATTTTGGAGGATTTTTGTAGGGGAAAATCTATTCTAACTGTATTCCTTCCATGCATGCAAGTTTATGAATTTTAGGAGGTGATCAAGAGCTTTTCTAAGAGGGTTTTCTTCCAATTTTTCCTTGGGCAATCATTGAGGTGGTAGAATCATCCCTTCCAGGTATGTAGGGTTTTAAATGGGTGTCTTCCTTCCCCACCCATGCCCAATCTCTATCAAAATACGATGAAATGACTATGATTAAATATGGGGTTTTACCCAAATTACATGACCCTTCAATCTCTATATATGGGTATGATTAAATTGTGTTTATATTGATGAATTGTAAAGCTTGGGAAAATTCTAAATTATTTTCAATACAAAATTGTTTTTCAAAAATCTTGAATCTAAAATGCCCATGGATGAGAAGTTCATGAAAGTAGTGAATGATGATTAATGCATGATGATGTTGAGATTTGATGATAAAAAACATATTTCTAAAGATACCCATGATTATGATGTTGTTTTCAAAATGAAATGAGTATATCCTAGTATGATAAAGCTTTGGGCAATGCCCACATGTTGATTTAAAGTGATAGATTTCCCGACATAAGATTACCACATTGTTTGAAGGGAAGTTTTCCAATTTTTCATAAATTCTAGCTTGTGGTGTGTGGAGTTAAATGTTTATACATGCAGCTTACCACATGATTTGGAGTAGATGCTCCCACCTATGATTGGGCTTGTGGCATGTTTCGAAATAAAGCCTCCCATATGCATGAATTCATAATTGAGATGTATGTCATTACGAGCTTTGTCGATAGACAATGTTAAGCTTCATTTCATACGATGTTGAGTTATGCATGATTCATCTTGAGCTTCATCAATAGACAATGTTGAGCTTCATTATATACGATGTAGAGCATTGCATGTTTTTGGGAGAAGAGTCTAGCACCGAGCGGGTTAAGGATCGATCATTCTATGCTCTAGAACTACGTGCCAATGTAGGTTGAGACTAATACATTATTGGGACCTCCCTTGTGCGCTATCCCCGGCCCGATTGTCCCTTCAGCTTAATATCAATATCATGGTATCATCCATCGCCCTGGCAAGGTTATGGACGACTCTACCCACTTGAGTGTGATAGTTGGGACCACGTAAGCTCTATCGTGGTATGTCGATTAAGTGACGAGTCTCCCACTGTCTATATCATTCAGATTTCATATTCATTACTCATGATGATTACCTTATGCATGCATGTTCTAAAAGTAAGGTTTGACTCATTCTTCAACGTTTGATATAAATGTTATGTTTCTGCTTTGAGTCATTAGAATCAGTCATGATCTTATAAAGCTATGCACGGTCATGTTATGATAAGATTGCGATATCAGAATGAATGCATGTAACCCATCTACTTACATCTAAAAGCTTTGTTATGTTATGAAATGTTTTAAATGATTTACCTTGCTAGATCAGTTTTACTTACCTTGCATACTCGGTACATTCCACGTATTGACTGCTTACTTTCTATACTGCATCGTTTCATGATGTAGGATTTGGTTCTCAGGTTCAGCCCCGCTCATAGTCGCTTATCAAAGTCAGCACATGTGTGATTGGTGAGTCCTCATCTTTCGAGGACTAGACTTTCAGCTTCATGTCGTATTTCAGTTTCAGATTTTATGGAGTTAGTTGGGGTCTTGTCCCATTAACTCGTTTAGACTAGAGGCTTTCAGACTTATGTATATGTAGCTTCAGATATTATTCTGATATGTCGTTGTATGAGATTTCCGCATAGTTTATAAATATGCTTTCCTCATGTTTATTAAATGAGTTAGTTGAATGTTATGCCATGGGTCTACTTGGGGTCTCTCGGGGTCCCTTGTCCCGTATCTACGATCCAGGTCCACGCTCGGGTCGTGACAAACTTGGTATCATAGCAATAGATTTGAAGTATCCTAGGGAGTATGAAAGCCGCGTTAGGTAGATTCTTTTTCATGGGTTTGAAATGCACCACACTTATGATGAAGAGGCTGCTAGACATTTTAGGAAATGTTCCCTTCTTTCGTGATCTATGTCGTGCGATAAAAAGCCTCTCTATCCTTCTAATTCGTGTTGTTCACGATTGCGAAATCATGGCACCTCGAAGGGTGAATAGAAGGAGGAATGGAAGTGGTGTAGGCCACGAGGATTGTAACGGTTATGAGCATCAGCTAGCCCCACCAGTTCAGGAGCCTTAGGCATCGGAGCCAGCCGCTCATGTTGAGTTTCGAGCTGCCATTCAGATGCTTGCGCAGGCCTTGACCGCTCAGGTCAATCAGTAGGCCATTGCGCATGTTCTGCAAAATGGCAATGCGACAGCGACTCGAGTCAGGGACTTCTTGAGGATGAGCCCGCCAGAGTTTTTGGGGTCCAAGGTAGATGAGGACCCGCATGATTTCATTAATGAGATTGCCAAGATCACCCAGGTTATGGGGGTGAGTATTGTTGAGTGCGAAAAGTTGGCCTCCTACCAGTTGAAGGGGGTTGCACATATTTGGTTCCGCCAGTGGAAGGACAGTAGGGTCGCAGGAGCAGGTCCGATCACATGGGAGGAGTTTTAGGTTGCATTCCTAGATCAGTTCTTCCCTCAAGATATGAGGGAGTTAAAAGTAGCCGAGTTCGTGAATTTAAAGCATGGAAGGATGATTGTCAGGAGTACGCCCTTGAGTTCACCCGCCTATCTAAGTATGCCCCAAAGTTAGTGGCCGACCAACGGGCGCGGGTGAGCAGGTTTGTGCA
The DNA here is from genome assembly GCA_018107945.1 of Datura stramonium. Classification (NCBI taxonomy): domain Eukaryota; kingdom Viridiplantae; phylum Streptophyta; class Magnoliopsida; order Solanales; family Solanaceae; genus Datura; species Datura stramonium. The sequence goes on along the minus strand of JACEIK010002720.1, from coordinate 11,927 downwards.
TGGTATAGCAGGATATTTGGACAAGGACTGCAGGACAACTATGCTCCATCAGGACATGGACTTTCCTCGCATAGTATTGTACGCCCAGTAGATGGAGGCGGCACATTCGAGGGAAAGGGAGGCTAAGATGGACAAGACTTAGGACCACAAATTTCCTTAGCAGAGGTCCGATGGTGGGAATCGATAGCAGACCCATTAGAGATCATCAGCCCCAGCATCTTCCGCACTGAGTGTGCCATCTAGGCCCCGACATGATCAGAGGGGGCGAGCGTCAGGCTCGAGGGGTCATAGCAGCAGACCCACAGATTCTAGCATTCCAGCTTGTCGCAGGTGCGGCCAAGGACACACAGGCCAGTGTTTGGCAGGGTCAGGAGCTTGTTTTGGATGTGGGAAGCCTAGACATATGTTTAGAGATTGTCCCATGGTGAGACAGGATTAGGTTGGGGGCCGAGGCCCAGCTTCTAGTTCAGCAGCCCCTCCCCCATGCACAACACATCAGGGGGAATCTACTAGCACAACTGGTAGGTAGTGCCATAATAGATTCTATGTCTTAGCCACTCGTTAGGAGTAGGAGGCCTCACCAGATGTAGTCACCGCTATGTTGAGAATTTTTCATGTTGAGGTGTATACTTTGCTAGATCAGGGGACTACCCTATCTTTTATGACACCATATATATCCAGTAGCTTCGAAGTCAGTCCTGATGTCTTATCAGAGCCCTTCTCAGTTTATACTCCAGTAGGTGACTCAATTATAGCTGGACGGGTGTATAGAGATTGCCCGGTCTCAGTTCTTCATAAGGTCACCTCAGCAGATTTGATAGAGTTATCCATTACCATTTTGATGTTATTCTCAGCATCGATTTTCTATTTACATGTTATGCTTCTGTTAATTGTAGAACCCGGTCAGTAGAGTTTAGATTTTTGGTGAGCCAGTATTAGAATGGAAGGGTAGTTCAGTTGTGCCTGTAGGTCGATTCATTTCCTACCTTCAGGAAAAGAAGATGATTTCTAAGGGTTGCATGTACCATCTTGTTAGTGTTAAGGATGTGGAGTCTGAGACCCCGACCATTCAGTCAGTCCAGTAGTATATGAGTACCCGAAGGTCTTTCTTGATAATTTGCTAGGTGTACCTCCCGAGCGGGAGATTGATTTCAGTATAGATCTTCTTCCCGACACGCAGCCTATATCTATTCTGCCCTACAAAATAGATCCAGCTGAGCTAAAAGAGTTGAAAGATCATTTGAATGACTTGTTAGATAAGGGATTTATCAGGTTGAGTAAATCTCCTTGGGGTGCACCAATATTATTTGTTCGAAAGAAGGACGGTTCTCTTTGTATGTTTGATTATCGACAGTTGAATAAGGTTACCGTCAAGAATAGGTACCCCTTTCCTAGGATTGATGATTTGTTTGACCAACTTCAGGGTGCCAGGTGTTTCTCCAAGATTGATCTCAAGTTCGGATATCACCAACTTAGGGTTCGGGAGAGTGACATCCCAAAAACCACTTTCAGGACTCGGTATGGTCACTATGAATTTATTGTTATGTCTTTTGGACTAACCAATACTCCTACAGCTTTTATGGATCTAATGAATAGGGTGTTCAAGGCATATATGGACATGTTCGTGATTGTGTTCATTGATGACATCCTTATATAATCTTGGAGTGAGGAGGAGCATGCCGCTCACTTGAGAATAGTGCTTCAGACCCTCAAGGATCGTCAGTTGTATGCAAAGTTCAGCAAATGTGAGTTTTGGTTGGACTCAGTGGCATTTCTAGCCATGTGGTATCAAGTGAAGGCATAAAAGTAGACTCTCAGAAGATCGAGGCGATAAAGAATTGGCCAAGGCCGGTGAACCCATCAGATATCAAGAGCTTTTTGGGCTTAGCGGGTTACTATCAGAGATTTGTGGAGGGTTTTTCATCTATTGCCTCACCATTGACCAGGTTGACTCAGAAAAAGGTAAAGTTCCAATGGTCGGAGGCTTGTGAGAAAATCTTCTAAGAATTGAAGACCCGACTCACTTCAGCACCAGTATTGACCCTACATGAGGGTACGGATGGCTTTGTAGTGTATTGTGATGCTTCACTTTGGAATCGGGTGTGTGTTGATGCAACATGGGAAAGTGATAACATTTGCCTCGAGACAGTTGAAAGTTCATGAAAAGAATTACCCGACCCATGATCTTGAATTATCCGCGGTGGTGTTTGCATTGAAGATATGGCAGAATTACTTGTATGGGGTCCACGTGGATGTATTCACGGATCACAAGAGCTTGCAGTATGTGTTCACGCAGAAAGATCTCAATCTTCGGCAAAGGAGGTGGTTGGAGTTACTAAAGGACTACGACATGAGTGTCCTTTACTACCTGTGCAGGGCTAATATGGTTGTGGATGCACTTAGTAGGCTCTCTATGGAGAGCGTGTCCCACATGGATGAGGGAAAGAAGGAGTTGGTGAAGGAGGTCCATCGACTTGCAAGGTTGGGAGTTAGATTGGTCGACTCGACCAATGGCGGCATTGTCATGCAAAATGGATCAGAATCATCCTTGGTGGTTGATGTCAAGTCTAGGCAAGATGATGATTCAATTTTGAGGAAATTGAAGGAAACGGTACGGAGTCAAAAGGTGGAGGTCTTCTCCCAAGGGGGAGATGGTGTGCTCCAATACCAGGGTCGTCTATGTGTCCCAGATGTTGATGATTTGAGAGTTCAGACATTGCATGAGGCACATGGTACCAGATATTCTATCTATCCAGGATCTACGAAGTTGTATCGGGACTTGCAAGAAATCTATTGGTGGGATGGTATGAAGAAGGATATTGCAGATTTTGTAGCCAAAATGTCCAAACTGGCATCAAGTGAAGGTCGAACATCAAAGGCCGGAGGTGTAGTTCAGGATATCAGCATTCCCACTTGGAAGTGGGAAGAGATTAATATGGATTTCATTGTTGGTCTACCTTGTACTTGCCAACAATATGATTTCATTTGGGTGGTGATCGACAGGTTAACCAAGGATGCAACTTTCTACCACTCAAAACCGCAGATTCAGAGGATGATTATGCCAAATTGTATATTCAGAAATTGGTTTGACTTCATGGAGTGCCCTTGTCCATTATTTCAGACCGAGGTACTCAGTTTACCTCCCAATTCTGGCCTTCTTTTCAGAAAGGGCTTGGGACTCAAGTTAAGCTCAGTACAACCTTTCATCCACAAACAGACGGCCAGGTAGAATGAACGATCCAGACCTTTGAGGATATGTTGAGGGCATGTGTGATGGACTTCAGAGGTAGTTGGGATGATCATCTTCCCTTGATCGAGTTTTCTTATAATAACAGCCATCACTTTAGCATCCAGATGGCACCGTTCGAGGCCCTTTATTGGTGGAGGTGTAGATCTCCCGTCAGATGGTTTGAAGTTGGGGAAGCCGCTATGGTAGGGCTTGATTCGGTTCATGAGGTTATCGTAAAGGTTCAGTTGATAAGGGATAGGCTGAAGACCGCTCAGAATCGATAAAAATCATATGCTGATGTGAGGAAGAGGGACCTGGAATTTGAGGTGGACGATTGGGTATTTCTAAAGGTATCTCCCATGAAGGGAGTGATGCGGTTCGGGACGAAAGGGAAACTCAGCCCCCTCTATGTTGGTCCCTACCGGGTTGTGAGGAGAGTTGGTAAGGTGGTGTATGAGTTGGACTTGCCATCGGAGTCATCTTCGATTCATCCCGTGTTTCATGTGTCACTTTTGAAAAAGTGTTTGGGTGATCCAGCTTTAGTAGTTCCGGTGGACAGCGTTGGTGTAAAAGACCCCCTCAGTTATGAAGAAATTCCCGTTGAAATCTTGGATCATCAGGTTCAAAAGATAAGAAACAAGGAAGTAGCTTCATTTAAGGTATTATGGAGAAATCAGCACGTCGAAGGAGCTACGTGGGAAGCCGAAGCGGATATGATGGCTAGATACCCACATTTGTTCTCTACTGGCTCAATTTCAGCTTGAGGTATCAGTTTTGCACTCAGAATCTAGTTAGTCTTCATGTTTGAACTATGTGCACAAGTTTCTTTTATATATGTGGATGTGAATTCAGTTCAGCTGTGTGTTTTGAATCGGAGGTAGTCATTCTGTCAATTTTCGGTTAAACTGATCGGTTTTGTATATGATAAATTGAATGTTTATGTTTTCTGCCTGCTTCCAACATTTGAGGATGAATGTTCCCAAGGGGGAGATATTGTAATACCCCAGAAGTGCCTAAGAGTAGACCTGGGTATTCAAAATTCAAAATTGCTGAAAGTTGGGGAAAAGTTGCAGAACGAGAGGAACAGTGACTCATGGTAAGTAACCACGAGCCGTTGTGAGAAGTCATGGAAAGGGGTTAGGCCTGGTGGCAGTGTAAACAATGAGCGTTATAACGACTCATTGCTTGTAAGAACGATCCGTTGTCTGAAGTCATGGTAAGGAAGTGAACTTTTACAGTAGACTCAACGAACAGATACCACGACCATTTAGAGGACACAATGAGTCGTGGTGAGATTCACTGTGAAGGAATTCAGAAATTTCAAAAGAGAAGACAACGATCGAAGGAACAACTCATGGAATCTAAGGATGAGTCGTCCTGTCTAGTCGTGGTGAGAATCCGAGAGAAGGCCGGAACAATGCTTAGCACGGGCAGGTACCACGGGTCGTGGTATCCTCCAACGACCCGTTGGTTCATCTGTTGTTTGGTCCAGTGATCAGTTTTTGGTGAATTCAGTAAGGAAATTTCTGTCATTTCCTAGTCCTAAGGCCCTATACTATGTCGTTTAAGGCTTGTTTTGGAGGATTTTTGTAGGGGAAAATCTATTCTAAGAGTATTCCTTCCATGCATGCAAGTTTATGAATTTTAGGAGGTGATCAAGAGTTTCTCTAAGGGGGTTTTCTTCCAATTTATCCTTGGGCAATCAGTGAGGTGGTAGAATCATTCCTTCCAGGTATGTGGGGTTTTAAATGGGTGTCTTCCTTCCCCACCCATGCCCAATCTCTATCAAAATACGATGAAATGTCTATGATTAAGTATGGGGTTTTACCCAAATTTCATGACTCTTCAATCTCTATATATGGGTATGATTAGATTGTGTTTATATTGATGAATTGTAAAGCTTGGGCAGATTCTAAATTATTTTCAATACAAAATTATTTTCCAATAATCTTGAATCTAAAATGCCCATGGATGAGAAGTTCATGAAAGTAGTGAATGATGATGAATGCATGATGATATTGAGATTTGATGATGTAAAGCATGTTTCTAAAGCTACCCATGATTATGATGTTTTTTTTCAAAATGAAATGAGTAGATCCTAGTATGATAGAGCTTTGGGAAATGCGCACATGTTGATTTTAAGTGATGGCTTTCCCGACATAAGCTTACCACATTGTTTGAAGAGAAGTTTCCTAATTTTTCATAGATTCTAGCTTGTGGTATGTGGAGTTAAATATTTCTACATGTAGCTTACCACGTGATTTGGAGTAGATTCTCCCACCTATGATTGAGCTTGTGGCATGTTTCGAAATAAAGCCTCACATATGCATGAATTCATAATTGAGATGTATGTCAATATGAGCTTTGTCGATAGACAATGTTAAGCTTCGTTTCATACGATGTTGAGCTATGCATGATTTATCTTGAGCTTCGTTAATAGACGATGTTGAGCTTCGTTATATACGATATAGAGAATTGTATTATTTTTGGGAGAAAAGTCTAGCACCGAGCGGGTTATGGGTCGATCACACTATGCCCTAGAACTACGCACCAACGTAGGTTGAGACTAATACATTATTGGGACCTCCCTTGTGCGCTATCCCCGGCCCGATTGGCCCTTCAGCTTGATATTGATATCATTGTATCATCCATCACCCTGGCAAGGTTATGGACGGCTCTACCCACGTGAGTGTGATAGTTGGGACCACGTAAGCTCTATCGTGGTATGTCGGTTATGTTACACCCCGTAAGATTCCTGGCATCTAGATGGCCTACTCGCACGTTAGTTAAGCATATTTGAAAGCCATATGTTCTAGGAAAAGGCCCGGGAAAAGATCGGACGAAAATCCTATTGAACCATCGCGGAAGGAGCCGGGGCAGAGCCCCTCCGCGATGGCGCCGTGTCACGGAGGCGGGGCCACCGCGTTGGCTCTGTGACACGTTGGGCCTGTCC